>ML781053.1:521893-536805 GCA_009831015.1 Picea engelmannii
AAAGAAAAAGGTTTATGCTTTAATTGTGACAACAAGTATAGTAAGGGACATAAGTGTGGTGAGAAGAAATTATTCTACATGGATTGTGAAGAGGAAGAAGAAGAAGAACAAGAACCATCTCAAGATGAAAACGTAGAAGCAATCTCGTCTGAAGAGTTAACTCTCACGATATCATGTAATGCATTGGATGGAATTAAAACTCCTCAAACCCTCAAGATCGAAGGATACATCAGAAAGAAAAACGTAATAGTCCTAATTGATTCTGGCAGTACTCATAATTTCATTCACTACAAATTATCCAAGGCTCTCAATTGATTTGTATATCCAACGCTAGAGTTTCAAGTAATGATTGCATATGGAGGAACTATTAATTGCTCATGAAAATGCAATAAGATCAATCTTACTATGGGGGAATATGTAATGAATAGTCCAATGATTTCTATACCCATGGGTGGTGCAGATGTTGTACTAGGAATCCAATTGTTACAATCATTAGGAACAATGGCTTTTAATTTTCAAGAAATTTTCATGAAATTTTCATTGGAAGGAAAAGAAATTGAGTTAAAAGGTATCATAGGGATACCCGGTAAGGTGATAAGCTCTAATGGCATGAAAAAATTATTGAAACAATGGTATCAAGGCATTATTGCACAACTATGCTCACTAGATTTTCAAACATCTAAGCCATCTATTCCTCAAGATCTCCAAAGGATCATTGATAATCATTCCAAAGTATTTGAAGATATTCCCAAAGGTCTTACACCCACTCGAAATAATGATCATGAAATTCACCTAATTCCTGGGAGTGTTCCTCCTAACAATAGGCCATATAGATACCTTTATGCCCAGAAAAGTGAAATTGAGCGCATGGTTGAATAAATGTTATAGGCTGGCACTATTAGACCTAGCCAAAGTTCTTACTCTACACCAGTGATAATTGTAACACACCCACTACGGCATAATACAATTTTCTCTTTTCTTCAAGGGGCAGTATCCTTGAAGTCCTACGGGGGCCTAGCATAGGCGAGTTCTTCCCTGTTCACCTCCATGTGATCATGGGTTAGGACCACAGTCCAAACAAATTGGGCACCCTTTCGTGTTTCACGACCCAACGATACAAGTGAGTCCGATATTAAAGGTAGAATGGCGAAGGGGATCTGAAATAAAACCATGGCCATAGATCTGGGTGCACAGATTTTGGCTGTCCAGATCTACTCGTTGCTTAATGACAAAGCACTAGCTCCCTTTATTTAGTCCCTTTCTTTATAGGATGACATACATGCCTAAATGCAAGCGCCTTTCACAACTCCTGACCTCGTGAGTCATGAGTCGAAGACCCTCAAAATTTTCTTCACCAATCACCAGTACCTGAGATTTCGATATGGTATGGCCCCTCCTTATTAGTGCTCTTTACACGTGACCACCGGCTAGGGATAACTACTAGCCTTTCTTGCAACTCGCAAGTTTGCGGGTTTATAGGTTGATCCTCTGGGCCCTTCTTTTACGAAATCCCGAGACGCGAAAGTCAGAGAAGGTTTGAATCCTTCCGGGCTTCTCGGGACTCCCAACTTCACGACTTGAGTTGTTGGGCCTTTGTGCTCCTTTCTTGTGAGAACCCGAAGTATGAGAAGTCAACAAGATGTTGACTTTTGTTTCAAATGACATGTTTCCACCACCTGTCACCA
The DNA here is from genome assembly GCA_009831015.1 of Picea engelmannii. Taxonomy (NCBI): domain Eukaryota; kingdom Viridiplantae; phylum Streptophyta; class Pinopsida; order Pinales; family Pinaceae; genus Picea; species Picea engelmannii. Next base: position 523,579 of record ML781053.1, read on the forward strand.
CTTCTCCCTCTCTCTGGGAATCTTATCATCACACCACCTGTCAACCACGTGGGTCCCACCAAGTGGACATGCCACATGTTGCACAAGCTCTCACAACTTGCAAGTTTGAGAATTCTACAGTCGAAGCTGATTCCCCTCAACCTCCGAGACCCCAATATGCGATATGGCAAGGAGGTCCTGACTCAATGGTCACTCCTACTTCTCGCTATTCGGGACTTCATGACTCCAAGGGTTTGGTCTTCCACCTCCAAACTCACGAACCCACGATACGCGAAATGGTCAGATATCATGATTGTCCTTCCTCTTTGATCAATGGCCCAGATCACATTGCTATCTCACAACTCAGGACTTCGTGACTCCAAGAGTCCAGTCTTTCAACTCCGAACTCACGAATCCTTGATACGCGAAATGGTCAGATCCCAAGACTATCCTTCCTCTTTGATTAATGGCCCAGATCACATCGCTATCTCGCGAATTGGGGATTCATGACTCCAAGAGTCCGGTCTTTCAACTCCGAACTCACAAATCCCCAATACACAAAATGGGCAGATCTCTGCCACTTGTCCTCCAACATGGACAGTCCCGATGTCTTTGGAACTTTTGGGACGTAGTCGAGTTCACTTCCCCACATAAGTAAAGGTTAAGATTGATGGCTTATAGAGCTCCGATGGGTCCCTGGGATCTATGGTCCAGGATGCCAGCACTATTTGTGAAGGTTAAAAGGGCGAGGTGTTAATGCCTACTCTCCTTCTCTAGATCTGTTGGTGTTGAAAGGCTTGGGGTATTCTCAAAAGGATTCAGACTGTTCATTTACCAAGAAAATAGGGTATTTTCTTTCTATATTCAAATCTCGCTATCCCTTCTAAGATTGAGTCATGAACTTCAAACTATCAGAGCTTCATGCTCCCATGACCCCGAGACCTTAGAAAGCTACTCTTTCTTGCATAAGGGTTCCAGACTTGGATTGCATGAACCCTCAGACGGTTCTCGGGCAATTATCCCTGATCTTAATCGAGTCTCTGGTGAGGTTCAATACGGTTACAAGGTTTATGGGGTAATTCTCAGAAAAGAGTACTCTCAAGGGGTCGTCCCAGAATATTATGAGAAACTAAGAAAATAAGATAATTCTCGGTGGAGCGAATTCATGTCCCAGACTTAATCATTTGTGCAAAAAACAACTATGGCATTTAAGCATACATAGGCATCCATTCTATCAAATCAAACGTTATGTAAACACTTCTACTCAGAACTATTTTCAAGCACATAAAACTGAACATGCGATTATGGCATTGACTTCAAATAACACTTATCAGAAATAACACCAAAGGTGATGCAACTGCTGAGAGGGGTGCTCATTTCCACCCAACCGTAGGCTCATCGTCTCCCAGTGGATTTACCACTAGCCACCCCCGAGATGAGACCACGATGCTGCGAGACTACGTCTCTGTTTTCTAGTGACCGTGAACAAGGGTTACTCTCCCCCTTCTCCGCTATCACTCACTCTGTGTTTTTTTTTTCCAAAGTTCTCTTCCTCCCCTCGCATCTTCCCCCTCCGTGCTCCTCCCTCATGCATTTCCCCCTTGCAAGGTTGCGTGTGGTGTGATTTCCCTCGTGATGGTCAGGCCCGAGGCTCCTACGAATGGGCGGTTCACTTCCCCCATCCCTCATTAATTCCTAGGGAGCCATCTTCCTACAAACCTGCAAGTAATTTATCTTGCACCAGCGAGCTTCTCTTGGTTCTCTGAGCTAGTGAAGTCCAAATACGGTATTGGTTTTAGTGGAAGTTAATGCCACGTTTCCAGGTGCCTTCCACCACCTTTCTCCAGCCATCGTGGTCTCTTTTTCAACATATCCCCTCTCAGCAATCCTGATATATATATATATATATATATATATATATATATATATATATATATATATTCATAATANATTCACATTCATCAACCTTTTTTACAAGGTCCATTCACATCACTGATTCACATTTTTGAGTTTGCCACAGTTCTTGGCCAATATAGTTATTTTTACAAACTGGGGGAAACAAGGTGTTAAAATTCCCTCCCCCTTAAAGGAACATTGTGCTCGATGTTCTTATCTATCAACATGACATGCATGTACAGAAGTAAACAAAATCGGATATGCCTGTCTCATGGCATCCTCCATTTCCCACGTAGCCTCATCTGGGCCAAAATGTCTCCACTGCACCTTAACCTATGCAATGGTTCGGTTCCAAAGTGGGGTTTCCTTTCTGTCTAGTATGCACTGAGGTTCTGGTAGAAATTCTCCCTCCGGTTCCACCTAGATCACAGACCAGTCAATTATGTGATTAGCATCATGTACATATTTCTTCAATAATGAAACATGGAAAACATTATGTGCTTTTATTGTGGGAGGAAGTGCTAGCCTATAGGCTACAGGTCCCACTCTATCTAGAACCTCAAAGGGTCCACAATACCGAGGTGTGAACTTGGCATAAGCTCCCATTTTCAGGGAACTCTTCCTGGGCCTAACTCTGACATATACATGGTCTCCTGTCTTGAACTCTCTTGGAGTTCTCTTTTGGTCAGCACAACTTTTCTGTCGATTCTGAGTGACTTTTAGGTTTTGTTTTATCTAGGTCACCTGCTGTTCCATGGTCCAAAAGAAATCTTGTTTACAGGATTACTCCAACTAACTGGAGTGTTACACTGTCTACCATAGAGGACTTTGAAGGGACTCATATTTAAGGATGCTTGGTAACCATTGTTGTAGGTGAATTCTACTAGTGGTAGGTAGTCTTCCCACTTCTTGGGTTGATGCATTACATGCATCCTTAACATATATTCTAGTATTTGATTCACTCTTTCTGTCTGTCCGTCGGTTTGAGGGTGATAGGAGGTGATAAACAATGACTTGGTCTCCAAACCATCCATCAGTGATTTCCAAAAGTTGGAAGTAAATTTCGTGTCTCTGTCAGACACGATCTCTTTCAACATACCATGCAGTCTGAATATCTCTTTCATGAATACTTGGGAGATATTGATTACCTTACAGGTCGAGTTGATGGGGATGAAGTGAGCAGACTTGCTCAATTTGTCCACCACCACCATAATGGCATCATTCTGTTTGGTTGAGGTTGGTCATCCAGTGATGAAATCAATGGAGATGGTTTCCCATTTCCACTTTGGGATTGGTAGAGGTTGCAATAATCCTATTGGGTGTCAATGTTCTTTAACTTGTTGACACTATATGCATTTGGCTAGGTACTCGGATATGTCTTTCTTCAATCCAGGCCAATAAAATTGTTTCCTGGTGGCAGTGATCATCGTTTGGTATCCTGGATGACCAGTATAGGGTCTTTTATGTAGTTCATCCATAATGAACAACTTCAAGTCATCACACACTGGAATATAAAATATGTTTCTGTCTGTAGGTACATGGTCATGGCCTGGACAAAGGGATCTAGTTCTTGTGAATTTCTGATCCTTTCTTTGACATCTATCTTGTAGGTGCTCACCACTACTAGGTGAATTGTTTTCATACTTCTGTTAAGGGCATGGGCCACCCTATTTTCCTTTCCTTTAATGTGTTTGATTTATAAATCAAACTTGCTAAGGAGGGCCATCCACCTACCTTGTCTAGCATTGAGCTTTGGTTGATTAAACAAGTGTAGCAATCCACAACGATCTATCATAAGTACAAATTTTCTTCCCAGGAGGTAATGCCTCCACATTTTCAAGGCAGGCACTATGGCAGCTAGTTCTAGATCGTGGGTCACATAGTTGAATTCATGCTTGCTCAATCTTAGGGATTCATAGCAGATCACACTTCCTTCCTGCATAAGGAATCCTCCGAGCCCTTCCTTACAGGCATCTGTACACACAAGGAAGTCAGCTTCTGGGTCGACGATCTTCAGCACGGGTGTATGGGTCAGTAGATGTTTCAGGGTTTGAAATATTTCTTCACATTTCTGTGTCCACAGGAATTTTGTCCCCTTCTTCTAGAGGGTAGTGATTGGATAACCAATTTTGGAGAATCCTTTTATAAATATCCTATAGTATCCTGCTAATCCCATAAAGGATCTAATGTATGAAACATCCTTTGGGGTAGGCCATTCCATGATAGACCTGATTTTGTCAGGGTCTGCCGCTACTCCTTCTTCGGAGAGAACATGGCCTAAGTAATATATTTGCTTCTGGAAGAATCCACATTTGTTGAATTTGGCATAGAGCGGATGTTCTCTTAGCACTTGCAGCACAAGTCTAAGATCCTCCTCATGCTCTTTTCTGTTCTTGGAGTAAATTAATATATCGTCAATAAAAACAAGCACAAATTTGTCTAGGAACTTGCTGAGTACATTGTTCATCAAGCACATAAAAGTGGCAGGGGAATTGGTCAACCCAAATGGCAGTATCACAAACTCATAGTGGCCATACCTTGTTCAAAAGGAAGTTTTATGGATGTCTTCACCCTTGATTCAGACTTGATGGTATTCCAACCTCAAATCAATTTTTGAGAAAATAGACACATGACCCAAATGATCGAACATGTCATCGATCTTAGGCAAGGGGTACTTGTTCTTTATGGTTACCTTATTGAGTTGTCTATAATGTATACAAAGTCTAAGGGTACTGTCCTTCTTTTTCATGAATAGGACTGGTGCTCCCCACGGAGACATGCTAGGTTGAATATATCCTTTATCCATCATTTCCTTTAATTGCATATTGAGTTCAACTAACTCGGGTGTGCTCATCCGGTAGGGTGTGCTAGACTCCGTCACGACTCTCGGTGCAAGTTCTATCGAGAATTCTATGTCTCTTCTCGGAGGTAAACTCAGTACCTCTTATGGAAACACATCTCTATATTCTCTCAGGATAGGGTGATCATCAATGTTTGGTTTGTCATCTTCGATTGTTTTCAACACCTGTATTTCATATAGGGTACATCCCTCTTGGCAATACTTTCTCATTTGCAGAGCTGATATTTATCTCATTGAGACAGGTTTTCGGATCCCTTGAAGGGTTATCCTCTTCCCTTCCTTACTTACACATTCTAAGGTCTTATGGTAACAGTCTAATCTGGCTTTATGGGCAGCTAGCCAATCCATACCTATCAACAGATCATATGATCCCAAGGGTAATAAGTTAAGGGTTGTTTGGGTGGGGAATTCACCCAACATTAAGTGGTAGGCTAGTATGACCTCTGCTATCCTCCTTTTGGCGCCACTGGCTAACTGTACCAACCATGGATTGGTATGTTTTTGTGGCTGTAGTTTACACTTATCAACAACTTTAGGGGCTATATAACTCAAATTTGAACCAGGGTCAATTAAAACAGACATTAGATGGTTGGAAATCATACCTTTTATTTCCACTACTGAAGCTTGGTGGTTGGCCTAGTTATTATCCAAGGCTACATAAATTTGTGGCACACTCCTGGCCACATCATTGACGGTAGTAGCTCCCTGTATGTTATAAATTCTCCAACTATTCTGTTGTCAGTGTGGGCAGTCTCTCAGGAGACGTTCTTCTCCGCAACCCCAGTATTTCAAAGGTTCTCTATTTGGGTTATCATTCTTCACTGATATGGGTCCAGAAGTTTTATTTCCGCTCAAGGAGGGAAAATTATGCTGGTGCTACTCTGGGCTAGAAAGTTCATTCTTGGGTTCTTTTTGTAGTTCTTATATCTTGGGGATTTAATTCCCCTTTTCTGAAATCTTGAACTATTCTTTTGTTTCCATCCTTCACGAGGTTCTGCTCGATGCCCAAATTGTTCATGACAATAGGCTGCCTTTTGAATATTGTCTTATAGAGTCTTTGGCTCATCAATTTCGATTCTATTTTGATAGTCCTTATGTAGTCCACTGATGAAGCGTTGCACCTTTTCCTTTTCCACCTTGATATAGGGTACATACCTCAACAAATCGAGGAATTTGTTGACATATTCTTCTATAGTAAGTTGTCCCAGTTTGAGTTCATAAAACTCTTTAGTCTTTTCGTCGAAATATTTTTCCAACAAATACTTCTTCCGGAAGTATTTCTCAAACTGTTCCCAAGATAGGTCCTCTTCGCGAACCCCTTTCATATTCTTAAGGTATTCCCACCAAATGGAAGCCTTTCCATTCAAGTTGAAGGTGGCCACTCGGGCCTTCATATTCTCTAAAAAGTCATGGACTCTGAAATACTTCTTTATTCCAAGCAGCCAGGCCAATGCTTCCTCTCCCTTCTTTATTTCACCATCGAAGGAGGGTGGTTTGGCCTTTCTGAATTCTTCAAATTTTAGACCTTTGGAAGGCTTTTGCTTCTTCTGTTTCTTTCGGGAATAGGAACTGATTCTGCTGCTAGAAGAGCCTTCTGAATCGCCAGCATCCTTCTCAGAGGAATCAATCGGCATTGGTCCTTTACCTCTAGGGTGGACCTTTTTCGAGGTTCTCCTCTCAGTGTGGCCACTGATATGACCATGTTTCTGAGTTTCAGGTTCATGCTACATTTGTCTTTGTAGATCAGATAAACTCTGTAGTAAAACTGCATTAATTTCTATTTGATTTTCTTGTTCTTTCATTATCCTTTCATTGTCATCCTTGCAGCTTTGTAATTTGACCATGAGACTCCTCACAGTCTCGGCTAGATATGGAGGGGTCCCTATTGCCCTCCTTTCGTCAGATTCTTTGTCTCTATTGTGGGAGCCTTCTCCCATTTCTTGGTAAGTCACCATACTTATGCGTTGATAATTTCCTGTGGTTGATCTTCCGCTTGTGTGAAAAAGGAAAAACGTTGGTTGTTAGTCAATATTTATATTTATTTATAACCAGTATATAATTTATATTTTCACATGTACACACACACAATAGGGGTTTTTCATTCTTAACTTTGTCTTTTGATTAGGAAGGTTAAGACAGGGGGTTACTCTTTTTAAGAGTGTTCTGAACGGAGCTTTTGCACAACTCGTTCATGAGCCCAAACAGGCCGAGTGTTGTAACCATGCTCTGATACCAATTTGTAACACACCCACTATGGCATAATAAAATTTTCTCTTTTCCTCAAGGGGCAGAATCCCCGAAGTCCTACAGGGGCCTAGTGCAGGCCAGTTTTTCCTTGTTCACCTCCTTATGATCGTGGGTTAGGACCACAGGCCAAACAAATCGGGTGCCCTTTCGTGTTTCATGACCTAGCGATACAAGTGAGTATGATCTTAAAGGTAGAATGGCGAGGGGGCTCCAAAATGAAACCCTGACTATAGATCTCGGTGCACAGATTCTGGCCATCCAGATCTACTCGCAGCTTAACGACAAAGCACTAGCTCCCTTTCTTTAGTCCCTTTCTTTATAGGACCACATATGGGCCTAAATGCAAGCGCCTTTAACAACTCGTGACCTCACTAGTCGTGAGTCGAAGACCCTCAAAATTTTCTTCACCAATCGTCGATACTCGAGATTCGAATATCGTATGGCCCCTCCTTATTAGCGCTCTCTACGCATGACCACTTGCTAGGGATAACTACTAGCCTTGATCACAACTCACAAGTTCGCGAGTTGATAGGTTGATCCTCTGGGCCCTTCTTTTACAAAACCCCGAGACATGAAAGTTAGAGAAGGTTTGACTCCTTCTGGGCTTCTTATGACTTTCAACTTCACGACTTGAGTTGTTGGGCCATTGTGCTCCTATCTTGCTAGAACCTGAAGTACTAGAAGTCAATAGGATGTTGACTCCCATTTCAAACGACACATGTCCACCACCTGTCACCACTTCTCCCTCTCTCTGGGCATCTTATCATCACACCACCTATCAACCACATGGTTCCCACCAAGCATATGTGCCACGTGTTGCACAAGATCTTGCAACTTGCAAGCTCAGGACTTTTATAGTCGAAGTTGATTCCCATCAACCTCCAAGACCTCGATATGCGATATGGCAAGGAGGTCCTGACTCAATGGTTTCTCCTACTTCTCACTATTCAGGACTTCACGACTCCAAGGGTTTGGTCTTTCACCTCCAAACTCACAAACCCCTGATACATGAAATGTTTAGCTCCCACAATTTTCCTTCTTCTTTGATCAGAGGTCCAGATCACATCGCTATCTCGCAACTCGGGACTTCGTGACTCCAAGAGTCCAGTCTTTCAACTCTGAACTCACAAATCCCCGATATGTGAAATGGTCACAGCCCAGGGCCATCCTTCCTCTTTGATCAACGAACCAGATCACAGTGCTATCTCATGACTCGGGGATTCGTGACTCCAAGAGTATGGTCTTTCAACTCCGAACTCACGAATCCCTGATACGCGAAATGGTCAGACCTCTGCCACCTGTCCTCCAACATGGACGGTCTCGATGTCTTCAGGACTTTTGGGATGTAGTCAAGTTCACTTCTTTGCCTAAGTAAAGGTTAATATCGACGGATTATAGAGCTCCGATGGGTCCCTGGGATCTACGGTCTAGGATCCCATCGCTATTTGCGAATGTTGAAAGGGTGAGGTGTTAACGCCTACGCTCCTTCTCTAGAATCGTCGGTGTTGACAAGCTTGGGGTATTCTCGAAAGGATTCCAACCGTTCATTTACCAAGCGAATAGGGTATTTTCTTTCTATATTCAAATCTCGCTATCCCTTAAGAGGTTGAGTCACGAAGTTCAAACTCTCGAAGCTTCATGCTCCCATGACCCCGAAACCTTAGAAAGCTACTCTTTCTTGCATAAGGGTTCCAGACCCAGATTGGATGAACCCTCAGATGGTTCTTGGGCAATTATTCTTGATCTTAATCGAGTCTCTGGTGAGGTTCAGTATGGTTACAAGGTTTATGGGGTAATTCTCGGAAAAGAGCACTCTCAAGGGGCCTTCCAAGAATATTATGAGAAACTAAGAAAATAAGATGATTCTCGGTGGAGTGAATTCATGTCCCAGACTTAATCATTTGTGCAAAAAACAACTATGGCATGTAAGCATACACAAGCATCCATTATATCAAATCAAATGTTAGGTAAACACTTCTACTTAGAACTATTTTCAAGCACATAAAATGGAACATGCAATTATGGCATTAACTTCAAATAACACTTATCAGAAATAACACCACAGGTGATGCAACTGCTAAGAGGGGTGCTCTTTTCCACCCAATCATAGGCTCAGTGACTTCCAACGGATTTATCACTAGCCTCCCCTGATCTGAGACCAAGATGCTGCAAGACTGCGTCTCTGTTTGCCAGTGACCAATAATGAGGGTTACTCTCCCCCTTCTTCACTATAACTCACTCTGTGTTTTTTTTTCCAGAGTTCTCTTCCTCCCCTTGCATCTTCCCCCTCCACGCTCCTTCCTCATGCATTTCCCCCTTCTAAGGTTGTGTGTGGCTCGATTTCCCTTGTGGTGGTTAGGCTCGAGGCTCCTATGGATGGGTGGTTCACTTCCCCCATCCCTCATTAATTCTTGAGGAGCCATATACCTACCAACCTGCGAGTAATTTATTTTGGGCCAGCGAGCCACTCTTGGTTCTCTGGGCTAGTGAAGTCCAAATAAAGTATTGGTTTCAGTGGAATTTAACGCCACCTTTCCAGGTGCCTTCCACCACCTTTCTCCAGCCATCGTGGTCTCTTTTTCAGCATATCCCCTCTCAACAATCCTAATATATATATATTCATAATATTATTCACATTCATCGACCTTTTTCACAGGGTCCATTCACATCACACATTCACATTTTTGAGTTTTCCACAGTTCTTGGCCAGTATAGTTATTTCTACAAACTGGGGGAAATAGGGTGTTACAATTCTCTCCCCCTTAAAGGAACATCATCCTCGATGTTCTTATCTATCAACATGACATGCATGTACAGAAGTAAACAAAATTGGATATGCCTGTCTCATGGCATCCTCCATTTCCCACGTAACCTCATCTGGGCCAAAATGTCTCCACTGCACCTTGACCTGTCCAGTATGCACTGAGGTTCTGGTAGAAATTGTCCCTCCGGTTCCACATGGATCACAGACCAATCAATTATGTGATTAACATCATGTACGTATTTCTTCAATAATGAAACGTGGAAATCATTATGTTCTTTTACTGTGGGAGGAATGGCTACCCTATAGGCTATAGGTCCCACTCTATCTAGAACCTCAAAGGGTCCACAATGCCAAGGTGCCAAATTGGCACAAGCTCCCATTTTCAGGGAACTCTTCTTGGGCCTTAACTCTGACATATACATGGTCTCCCGTATTGAACTCTCTTGGAGTTCTCTTTTGGTCGGCATAACTTTTCTGTCAGTTCTGAGCGACTTTTAGGTTTTGTTTTATCTGAGTCACCTGTTGTTCCATTTGTTTTAACATGTCAGGTCCAAAAGAAATCTTGTTTAGGGGATTACTCTAGCTAACTGGAGTGTTACACAGTCTACCATAGAGGACTTCAAAGGGACTCATCTTTAAGGATGCTTGGTAGCTGTTGTTGTAGGCGAATTCTACCAGTGGCAGGTAGTCTTCCCACTTCTTGGGTTCATGCATTACATGCATCCTTAACATATCTTCTATTATTTGATTCACTCTTTCTATCTGTTCGTCGGTTTGAGGGTGATAGGCGGTTCTAAACAACAACTTGGTCTCTAAACCAACCATTAGTGATTTCTAAAAGTTGGAAGTAAATTTCGTGTCTCTGTTAGACATGATCTCCTTTGGCATACCATGCAGCATGACTATCTCTTTCATGAATACCTGGGTGATATCGATTGGCTTATAGGTTGACTTGACGGGGATGAAGTGAGCAGACTTGCTCAATTTGTCCACCACCACCATAATGGAATCATTCTGTTTGGTTGAGGTTGGTAATCCATTGATGAAATTTATGGAGATGGTTTCCCATTTCCACTCTGGGATTGGTAAAGGTTGCAATAATCCTGTTGGGTGTCGACGTTTTGCCTTAACCTGTTGGCACTCTATGCATTTGGCTAGGTACTCGGTTATGTCTTTCTTCAATATAGGCCAATAAAATTATTTCCTAGTGGTAGTGATCATCTTCTGGTATCCTGGATGACCAGTATAGGGTATTTTATGTAGTTCATCCATAATGAACCTCTTCAAGTCGTCACAGGCTGGAATATAAAATCTATTTCTGTAAGAGAGTATACCTCCTTCGGTCATCTGATAGCCTTCATATTTTACTCCAGCGGGTTCTTCCTATAGGTACATGGTCAAGGTATGGACAAAGGGATCTGTTTCTTGTGCATTTATGATCCATTCTTTGACATCTGTCTCACAAGTGCTCACCGCTTCTAGGTGAATTGCTTTCATACTTCTGCTAAGGGCATCAGCCACCCTATTTTCCTTTCCTTTAATGTGTTCGATTTTGAAATCAAACTCGCTAAGGAGGGCCATCCACCTAGCTTGTCTAGCATTGAGATTTGGTTGACTAAACAGGTATCACAATCCAGAGTGATCTGTCATAAGTACAAATTTTCTTCCTAGGAGGTAATGCCTCCACATTTTCAAGGCATGCACTATGGCAGCTAGTTCTAGATCATGGGTAACATAGTTGACTTCATGATTGTTCAATTTTCAGGATTCATAGTAGATCAAACTTCCTTCCTACATAAGGAATCCTCTGAGCCCTTCTTTATAGGCATCTATGCACACGAGGAAGTCAGCTTCTGGGTCGACGATCTTCAACACGGGTGTATGGTTCAGTAGATGTTTCAGGGTTTGAAATATTTCTTCACATTTCTGTGTCCACATGAATTTTGTCCCCTTCTTCTGGAGGGCAGTGATTGGATAACCAATCTTGGAGAATCCTTTTATAAATATCCTATAGTATCCTACTAATCCCATAAAGGATCTGATGTTCGAAACATCCTTTGGGGTAGGCCATTCCATGATAGACATGATTTTGTCAGGGTCTATTGCTACTCCTTCTTCAGAGAGAACATGGCCTAAGTAATGTATTTTCTTCTGGAAGAATTCACATTTGATGAATTTGGCATAGAGATGATGTTCTCTTAGCACTTTCAGCACAAGTCTAAGACGGTCTTCATGCTCTTTTCTATTCTTGGAGTAAATTAATATATCGTCAATAAAAACAAGCACAAATTTGTCTAGGAACTTGCTGAGTACATTGTTCATCAGGCACATAAAAGTGGTAGGTACATTGGTCAACCCAAATGGCACTACCACAAACTCATAGTGGCCATACCTTGTTCGGAAGGTAGTTTTATGGATGTCTTCACCCTTGATTCGGACTTGATGGTATCCCAACCTCAAATCAATCTTTGAGAAAATAGATGCACCCCCCAATTGATTGAACAGGTCATCGATCCTGGGCAAGGGGTACTTGTTCTTTATGGTTACCTTATTGAGTTGTCTATAATATATACACAATCTAAGGGTACCGTCCTTCTTTTTGACGAACATGATTGGTGCTCCCCACGGAGACATGTTGGGTCGAATATAGCCTTTATCCATCATTTATTTTAATTTCATCTTGAGTTCAACTAACTTGGGTGTGCTCATCCAGTAGGGTGTCCTAGAGAGTGGCACCACTCCTGGTGAAAGTTCTATCGAGAATTCTATGTCTCTTCTCGGAGGTAAACCCGAAACCTCTTCCAGAAACATATATTTGTATTCTCTCAAGATAGGGTGATCGTCAAGGCTTAGTTTGTCATCTCTGATTTTTTTCAACACCTGTATTGCATATAGGGTACATCCCTTTTGGCAATACTTTCTCATTTTCATAGATGATATTTGTCTCACCGAGATAGGTTTTCGGATCCCTTGAAGGGTTATCCTCTTCCGTTCCTTACTTACACATTCTAAGGTCTTATGGTGATAGTCCAATCTGGCTTTATGGGAAGATAGCCAATCCATACCAATCAATTGATCTAGGTGGATATTGGTGGCCACCCACCATTTCCAAATGGCTCAAAATAGTTTTCTGGCCATTTTGGCAATTTACTATTTTTAGCAGGTTTTTACTTCCGGGGCCATTTTGAGGGTCCAAATGAAGGTTTTTCAAGATTGAGGTTCTCAATGATATCCGAAGGCATGATTGAGCCCCCAAAATTAATCTCCTTGACAATACCTTTCCAACGAGCTATCACACACCTAAAACGGAGATCGTATGCAAAAGTTACGACCCCGAGAAGTTGATGTACTAACTTACCCAAATGGGGCCCACATGACTTTTGGCGCTTCATTTCCTAGGGTTAGGTTTTTGGATGTCTAGGAATTTTGGCATTCCTGTATATTGTAAAAAGGCCTTTCGAGCCTCATTGTAATCATCTTC
>ML781053.1:536855-549014 GCA_009831015.1 Picea engelmannii
CGAGTAGCCGTCACATCTCTTCTCAGAGATAAGCTACCACCATTCTAGCGAGTCTTTCACTCTGTACTTTTACAGTCTCTGTACATTTATTTCATTAATAGAAATCATGTATTACTGTATATTTGTGACTCTTTTTATATTTCTTCTATATCTCTGTTATATTGTTGTCTCTCTTGCAATATCTCTGAATATTTATATGTTATATCTCCGCTCTCATTTCGTGCCAAAAATAATCCAGATCAGTGGTATCAGAGGAGGCTGCTCTTGATCGTTTTTCAATGCATGTCCCCGACGAGGTTCGAGTATAGAAAGTTGGGTCTTGAGCTTGTCTCTCTTGAGGAAAATTTCTCTCGCACACCCAAGAAACCCTCAATGGTGGAAGAAAATAAAAATGATGGAGCAGACGATCCTATCAGTCTGTTGCTTGAGCAAGCTCTCACGCAATAGAGGGACGAAATGATGGAGAATTTTTCCCACATCCTTCAATGCCTACCGATAGCATCAGGTGCATCTTCATCAAGAAGCCACTTTGGAGGCACCTCGCCCTTCAAGGTACAGGTTAATTTTGATATTCTCATATTTGAAGGTCAAATAGATGCAGATGCCATAGATAAATGGTTAAATCTGCTAGAAGGTTATTTCTCTATTCATAATTTTTCAGACAAGGAAAAGATCACCTTCGCACTCCTTAAGGCTCTCCCCCATGTCAAACATTGGTGGGAAACTTACTGGGAGCAGAGTTCCACAGAGGAGTCTAGAATATATGGGGCCGATCCCACTTGGGCTTTTTTTGTGGATGCGGCAAAGGAACAGTATTACCCTGTTGGAAACTATGAGGGCCAGTACATGAGATGGACCACACTGCAGCAAGAGAGGGGCCAATCAGTTTCGGAGTTCACCAATAGCTTCCATGCCTTGTGCACCAAGCTAGGTATCAAAGAATCTGAATGACATTTGGTTCTGAAATACCGTGGGGCTCTACATAGATACATCCAAATTGAAATGGATTTCCTGGACATCTCATCACTCAGTTCTGCCTATCAATATGCTGTTAAAATTGAGCAGAAATTTAATCACCAGAAAAAATGAGAGTTCGGGTCTGCAAATCCACAACAACCAAAGTATGACAAAGATATCCCTAAAAAACAGTCTCTTGAAAACCAGTCCAAGCCACAGGAAAAGAAGGGTCACGGGAAGACAAAGAAGGACACTGGGAAATGGTGCAAGTTCCACAAAATCCCCTGGCACAACATCGATGAATGTCGCTCAAAACAGTCATTGGTGGCCGAGATCAAAGACAAGGAGTCAAACTCTAATTCAGAATCCGATTATGAAAATACTGGTAAAAGACAAATCATCGATGCAGACCCCACTGCTATTGTCGCGGCCACAGTAATTCAACCAGAAGAACCAACAGATCTAGAAGAGGGGGAGCGCCTTTTTCATTCACAGATGTGGGTGAAGGGGACCCCGCTGCATTTTATTGTTGATAGTGGAAGCCAAAAGAACCTCATCTCAACAGAGGTCATTAAACAGTTGGGATTGTCAACAACACCACACCCGCAACCATACAACATCGGGTGGCTTCGCCAAGGACGATATCTTCATGTTAGCCAGCAGTGTCGATTGTCATATGGCATCCAACCCTTCAAGGATGAGGTATTATGTGATGTTTCCCCACTGGATGTCTGTGATGTTCTCTTGGGCCAGCCATATATGTGGAAATGCCATGCTATCTATGAGTCTCGACCTCGTAGTGTCATTATTACTCTGGGGGGTCATCTCTACAGGATACCAAAGGTAGTTCCAACAACTACCCCACCTAAACAATGCTGCAAGGTAGTATCTCATACTACAAAATTCATCTTCTCCACATTCTATTTAAAAGGGGAACAAAAGGATACTACAACCACTACAGCCTCGACCCAAGCACCTTCTATCCAACAGAAGCAGGTCAACAAGGTTGCAGCAAAGTGCAAAGATTCCTTCTACACATCGTCCTCTCATGTATCTTGACTTTTTGAGCAGCCTCAACTGCAACAGGTTCGTGACAGATTTCCACAAACTAAGCAGCGTGATGTCTCCAACAAGACAAACAGCTCACCAAGATGCAGATTCAACAAATGCTTTTCCCTCTCCCCCGAGAACTCAATGAAATGGAGACCATTGCTTCCTAAGGAGGGAGGATTGATCCAGGTGGATATTGGTGGCCACCCACCATTTCCAAATGGCTCAAAATAGTTTTCTGGCCATTTTGGCAATTTACTATTTTTAGCAGGTTTTAAGTTCCGGGGCCATTTTGAGGGTCCAAATGAAGGTTTTTCATGATCGAGGTTCTCAATGATAGCCAAAGGCATGATTTATCCCCCAAAATGAATCTCCTCAACAATACCTTTTCAACGAGCTATCACACGCCTAAAACAGAGATCGTGTGCAAAAGTTACGACCCCGGGAAGTTGATGTACTAACTTACCCAAACGGGGCCCACATGAATTTTGGCGCTTCATCTCCTAGGGTTAAGTTTTTGGATGTCTAGGACTTTTTGCATTCCTGTCTATTGTAAAAAGGCCTTTTGAGCCTCATTGCAATCATCTTCTCATGGATGCGAGTAGCTGTCACATCTCTTCTTAGAGATAAGCTACCACCATTCTAGCGAGTCTTTCACTCTGTACTTTTACAGTCTCTGTACATTTATTTCATTAATAGAAATCATGTATTACTGTATATCTGTGACTCTTTTTCTATTTCCACTATATCTCTATTATATTGTTGTCTCTCTTACAATATCTCTGAATATTTATATGTTATATCTCCGCTCTCATTTCGTGCCAAAAATAATCCAGATCATCAATAGATAATATGATCCCAAGGTTAATAAGTTAAGGGTTGTTTGGGTGGGGAATTCACCTAGCATTAATTGGCAGGCTGGTATGACCTCTGTTATCCTCCTTTTGGTGCCAGTGGCTAACTGTACCAACCATGGCTTGGTATGTTTTTGTGGCTATAGTTTACACTTATCAACAACTTTAGGGGCTATATAACTCAAATTTGAACCAGGGTCAACTAAAACAGACACTAGATGGTTGGAAATCATACCTTCTATTTCCACTACTAAAGCTTGGTGGTCAGCCTGGTTATTATCGAAGGCTGCATAAATTTGTGGCACACTCCTGGCCACATCATTTACGGTAGTAGCTTCTTGTATGTTATAAATTCTCCGACTATTCCATTGTCGGTGTGGGCAGTCTCTCAGGATATGTTCTTCTCTGCAACCCCAGCATTTCAAAGGTTCTCTCTTTGGGTTATCAGTCTTCACTGATATGGGTCCAGAAGTTTTATTTCCGCTCAAGGAGGGAAAATTCTATTGGTGCATACTGCAGGATGGAAAGTTCATTCTTGGGTTCTTTTTGTAGTTCTTATATCTCGGGGATTTAAATCCGCTTTTCTGAAATCTTGAACTATTATTCTATTTCCATCCTTCGCCAGGTTCTGCTCGATGCCCAAACTGTTCATGACAATAGGTTTCCTTTCGAATAGTGTCTTATAGAGTCTTTGGCTCATCAAATTCGATTCTATTCTGATAGTCCTTAGGTAGTCCACTGATGAAGTGTTGTACCTTTGCCTTTTTTTCCTTGATATAGGGTACATACCTCAACAAATCGAGGAATTTGTTGACTTATTCTTCTATAGTAAGTTGTCCCAGTTTGAGTTCATAAAACTCTTTAGTCTTTTCGTCGAAATATTTTTTCGACGGATACTTCTTCCGGATGTATTTCTCAAACTATTCCCAAGACAGGTCCTCTTCATGAACCCCTTTCATATTCTTAATGTCTTTCCACCAAATGGAATCCTTTCCGTTCACGTTGAAGGTGGCCACTTGGGCCTTCATATTCTCTGAAAAGTCATGGACTCTGAAATACTTCTTTAGTCCAAGTAGCCATGCCTCTACTTCCTCTCCCTTCTTTATTTCATCATCGAAGGAGGGTGGTTTGGCCTTTGTGAATTCTTTCAATTTTCAAACTTTGGAAGGCTTTTGCTTCTTCTATTTATTTCGGGAATAGGAACTGGTTCTCCTACTAGAAGAGCCTTCTGAATCCAAAGCTTCCTTCTTAGAGGAATCACTCGGCACCGGTCCTTTACCTCTGGGGTGGAAATTTTTCGACGTGCTCCTCTCAGTGTGGCCACTGATATGAACATGTTTCTGAGTTTCAGGTTCATGTTGCATTTATCTTTGTAGATCGGATAAACTCTGCAATAAAACTGTGTTAATTTCTGTTTGCTTTTCTTGTTCTTTCATCATCCTTTCATTGTTAGCCTTGCAACTTTGTAATTCGACCATGAGACTCCTGACAGTCACGGATATATCTGGAGGGGTCCCTGCTGCCCTCCTTTCGTCAGACTCTTCATATCTATTGTGGAAGCCTTCTCCCATTTCTTGGTGTGTCACCATACTTATGCATTGATAATTTCCAGCAATTGATCTTCCGCTTGTGTGCAAAAGGAAAAACGCTGGTTGTTGGTCAATATTTATATTTATTTATAACCAGTGTATAATTCATATTTTCACATGTACACACACACAATAGGGGTTTGTCATTCTTAAATTCATATTTTGATTAGGAAAGTTAAGACAGGGGGTTACTCTTTTTAAGAGTGTTCCGAACGGAGCTTCTGTGCAACTCGTTCATGAGCCCAAACAGGTCGAGTATTGTAACCATGCTCTGATACCAATTTGTAGCACACCCACTACGGCATAATAAAATTTTTGCTTTTCCTCAAGGGGAAGAATCCACAAAGTCCTACAAGGGCCTAGTGCAAGCTAGTTCTTCCCTGTTCAACTCCTTGTGATCGTGGGTTAGGACCACAGGCCAAACAAATCGGGCTCCCTTTCATGTTTCATAACCTAGCAATACAAGTGAGTCTGATCTTAAAGGTAGTATGGCGAGCGGGCTCCAAAATGAAACCCTAGTCGTAGATCTGGGCATGCATATTCTGTCCGTCCAGATCTACCCGCCGCTTAACTACAAAGCACTAGATCCCTTTCTTTATTCCATTTCTTGATAGGACCACATACGTGCCTAAATGAAAGCGCCTTTCACAACTCGCGACCTCGCGAGTCATGAGTCAAAGACCCTCAAAATTTTCTTCACCAATTGTCGATACCCAAGATTCCGATATGGTATGGACCCTCCTTATTAGCACTCTCTATGCATGACCACCAGCTAGGGCTAACTACTAGCCTTACTCACAACTCGCAAGTTCGTGGGTTGATAGGTTGATCCTCTGGGCATATCGTTTATGAAACCCTGAGATGCGAAAGTCAGAGAAGGTTTGACTCCTTCCAGGCTTCTTGGGACTCACAAATTTGCGGCTTGAGTTGTTGGGCCTTTGTGCTCCTTTCTTGCTAGAACCCAAAGTACGAGAACTCAACAGAATGTTGACTCCCATTTCAAATGACACATGTCCACCACCTGTCACCACTTCTCCCTCTCTCTGGGCATCTTATCGTCACACCACCTGTCAACCACATGGGTCCCACCAATCAAACATTCCACGTGTTGCACAAGCTCTCGCAACTCGCAAGCTCAAGACTTCTATAGTCAAAGTTGATTCCCCTCAAACTCCGAGACACCGATATGCGATATGGCGAGGAGGTCTTGACTCAATGGTTGCTCCTACTTCTTTCTATTCGGGACTTCGCAACTCCAAGGGTTTGTTCTTCCACCTTCAAACTTGTGAACCGTCGATACGTGAAATGGTTAGATCCCACGGTTTTCCTTCCTTTTTGATCAACGACCCAGATCACATCGCTATCTCGCGACTCGGGACTTCATGACTCCAAGAGTCCGATCTTTCAACTTTGAACTCACGAATCCCCGATACATGAAATGTTCAGATCCCACGACTGTACTTCCTCTTTGATCAATGGCCCAGATCACATCACTATCTCGTGACTTGGCTCTTAGTGACTCCAAGAGTCCCGTCTTTCAACTCCGAACTCACGAATCCCCGATACGCAAAATGGTCAGATC
Organism: Picea engelmannii; assembly: GCA_009831015.1. Classification (NCBI taxonomy): domain Eukaryota; kingdom Viridiplantae; phylum Streptophyta; class Pinopsida; order Pinales; family Pinaceae; genus Picea; species Picea engelmannii. The sequence goes on from ML781053.1 coordinate 542,888, forward strand.
TCTGCCACCTGTCCTCCAACATGGATGGTCCCGATGTCTTTGGGACTTCTGGGATGTAGTCAAGTTCGCTTCCCTGCCTAAGTAAAGGTTAAGATCGATGGCTTATAGAGCTCCGATGGGTCCCTGGGATCTATGGTCTAGGATCCCATCGCTATTTGTGAAGGTTGAAAGGGCGATGTGTTAACGCCTACGCTCCTTCTCTAGATCCGTCGGTGTTGACAGGCTTGGAGTATTCTCGAAACGATTCTGACTGTTTATTTACCAAGCGAATAGGGTATTTTCTTTCTATATTCGAATCTTGCTATCCCTTCTGAGCTTGAGTCACGAAGTTCAAACTCTCAGAGCTTCATGCTCCCATGACCTCAAGACCTTGGAAAGCTACTCTTTCTTGCATAAGGGTTCCATACCCGGATTGCATGAACCCTCAGATGGTTCTCAGGAAATTATCCCTGATCTTAATCAAGTCTCTGGTGAGGTTCAGTACGGTTACAAGGTTTATGGGGTAATTCTTGGAAAAGAGTACTCTCAAAGGGCCTTCCCAGAATATTACGAGAATCTAAGAAAATAAGATGATTCTCTGTGGAGCGAATTCATGTCCCAGAATTAATCATTTGTGCAGAAAAAAACTATGGCATGTAAGCATACACATGCATCCATTCTATCAAATCAAATGTTAGGTAAACACTTCTACTCTGAACTATTTTCAAGCACATAAAACTAAACATGCGATTATGGCATTAACTTCAAATAACACTTATCAAAAATAACACCAAAGGTGATGCAACTGCTGAGAGGGGTGCTCGTTTAGACCCAACCATAGGCTCAGTGACTCCCAACGAATTTACCACTAGCTTCCCCCGAGCTGAGACCACGATGCTGTGAGTCTGCATCTCTGTTTTCCAGTGACCGAGAATGAGGGTTACTCTCCCCCTTCTTCTCTATCACTCACTCTATGTTTTTTTTTTCCAGATTTCTCTTCCTCCCCTCGCATCTACCCCATCTGCACTCCTTCCTCACACATTTCCCCCTTGCGAGGTTGCATGTGGTGCGATTTCCCTCATGGTGGTTAGGCCCGAGGCTCCTACATATGGGCAGTTCACTTCCCCCATCCCTCATTAATTCCTGAGGAGACATCTACCTACCAACCTGGGAGTAATTTATTTTAGACCAACGAGCCACTCTTGGTTCTCCAGGCTAGTGAAGTCCAAATACGGTATTAGTTTCGGTGGAAGTTAATGCCACCTTTCTATGTGCCTTCCACCACCTTTCTCCAGCCATCGTGGTCTCTTTTTCAGCATATCCCCTCTCATCAATCCTAATATATATATATATATATATATATATATATATAATTCACATTCATCAACCTTTTTCACAAGGTCCATTCACATCACACATTCACATTTTTGAGTTTGCGACAATTCTTGGCCAGAATAGTTATTTTTAAAAACTGGGGGAAACAGGGTTTTACAATTCCCTCCCCCTTAAAGGAACATCCTCCTTGATGTTCTTATCTATCAACATGAAATGCATGTACAGAAGTAAACAAAATCGGATATGCCTGTCTCATGGCATCCTCCATTTCCCATGTAGCCTCATCTGGGCCAAAATGTCTCCACTGCACCTTGACCTGTGCAATGGTTGGGTTCCAGAGTAGGGTTTCCTTTCTGTCCACTATGCACTGAGTTTTTGGTAGAAATTCTCCCTCTAGTTCCACCTAGATCATAGACCAGTCAATTATGTGATTAGCATCATGTTCATATTTCTTCAATAATGAAACACAGAAAACATTTTGTGCTTTTACTGTGGGAGGAAGTGCTAGCCTATAGGCTATAGGCCCCACTCTATCTAGAACCTCAAAGGGTCCACAATACCAAAGTGCCAACTTGGCACAAGCTCCCATTTTCAGGGAACTCTTCCTGGGCCTAACTCTGAGATATACATGGTCTCCCGTCTTGAACTTTCTTGGAGTTCTCTTTTGTTCAGCATAACTTTTATGTCGATTCTGAGCGACTTTTAGGTTTTGTTTTATCTGAGTCACCTGTTGTTCCATTTGTTTTAACATGTAAGGTCCAAAAGAAATCTTGTTTAGGGGATTACTCTAGCTAACTGGAGTGTTACACAGTCTACCATAGAGGAATTCAAAGGGACTCATCTTTAAGGATGCTTGGTAGCTGTTGTTGTAGCCAAATTCTACCAGTGGCAGGTAGTCTTCCCACTTCTTGGGTTCATGCATTACATGCATCATTAACATATCTTCTAGTATTTGATTCACTCTTTCTATCTATCCATCGGTTTGAGGGTGATAGGCAGTTCTAAACAACAAATTGGTCTCTAAACTAGCCATCAATGATTTCCAAAAGTTGGAAGTAAATTTTCTATCTCTGTCAGACACGATCTCATTTGACATACCATGTAGTCTGAATATCTCTTTCATGAATACCTAGGCGATATCGATTGCCTTACAGGTTGACTTGATGGGGATGAAGTGAGAAGACTTGCTCAATTTGTCCACCACCACCATAATGGCATCATTTTGTTTGGCTGAGGTTGGTAATCCAGTGATAAAATCCATGGAGAGGGTTTCCCATTTCCACTCTGGGATTGGTAAAGGTTCCAATAATCCTGTTGGGTGTCGATGTTTTGCTTTAACCTGTTGACACTCTATGCATTTGGCTAGGTACTCGGCTATGTCTTTCTTCAATGCAGGCCAATAAAATTGTTTCCTGGTGGAAGTGATCATCTTCTGGTATCCTGGATGACCAATATAGGGTCTTTTATGTAGTTCATCCATAATGAACCTCTTCAATTCGTCACATGCTTGAATATAAAATCTGTTTCTGTAAGAGAGCAGACCTCCTTCGATCATCGAATAGACTTCATATTTTACTCTGGCAGGTTCTTGTTGTAGGTACATGGTCACGGTCTGGATGAAGGGATTTGTTTCTTGTGCATTTATGATCCTTTCTTCAACATCTGTCTTGTAGGTTCTCACTGCTACCAGGTGAATTTTTTTCTTACTTCTGCTAAGGGCATCGACCACCCTATTTTCCTTTCCTTTAATGTGTTTGATTTTTAAATCAAACTCGCTAAGGAGAACCATCCACCTAGCTTGTATAGCATTGAGCTTTGGTTGACTAAACAAGTATCACAATCCATAGTGATCTTTCATAAGTACAAATTTTCTTCCCAGGAGGTAATGCCTCCACATTTTCAAGGCATGCACTATGGAAACCAATTTTAGATCATGGGTCACATAGTTGACTTCATGATCGTTCAATTTTCGGGATTCATAGCAGATCACGCTTCTTTCCTGCATAAGGACTCTTCCGACCCCTTCCTTACAGACATCTGTGCACACGAGGAAGTCAAATTGTGGGTCAATGATCTTCAACATGGGTGTATGGGTCAATAGATGTTTCATGGTTTGAAATCTTTCTTCACATTTCTATGTCCACAGGAATTTTGTCCCCTTCTTCTGGAGGGCAGTGATTGGATAAAAAATGTTGGAGAATCCTTTTATAAATCTCCTATAGTATCCTGCTAATCCCATAAAGGATATGATGTCTGAAGCATCCTTTGGGGTAGGTCATTCCATGATAGACTTGATTTTGTTAGGGTCTACCACTACTCCATCTTCGGAGAGAACTTGGCCTAAGTAATGTATTTGCTTCTAGAAGAATTCACATTTGCCGAATTTGCCATAGAGCTCATGTTCTCTTAGCCATTGCAGCACAAGTCTAAGATGCTCCTCATGCTCTTTTCTGTTCTTGGAGTAAATTAATATATTGTCAATAAAAACAAGCACAAATTTGTCTAGGAACTTGCTGAGTACATTGTTCATCAAGCACCTAAAAGTGGTAGGGGCATTGGTCAACCGAAATGGCACTACAACAAACTCATAGTGGCCATACCTTGTTCGGCAGGCAATTTTATGAATGTATTCACCCTTGATTCGGACTTGATGGTATCTCGACCTCAAATCAATCTTTGAGAAAATAGAGGCACCCCCCAATTGATCGAACAATTCATCGATCCTGGCCAAGGGGTACTTGTTCTTTATGGTTACCTTATTGAGTTGTCTATAATCTATACACAGTCTAAGGGTACCATCCTTCTTTTTCACGAACAGGATTGGTGCTCCCCACGAAGACACGCTGGGTCAAATATAGCCTTTATCCATCATTTCCTTTAATTGCATCTTGAGTTCAACGAACTTGGGTGTGCTCATCTGGTAGGGTGTCCTAGACACCGGCACCGCTCCCGGTGCAAGCTCTATCGAGAAGTTTATGTCTCTTCTCAGAGGTAAACTGTAAGGTAGCTAGAGAGGTAGTGGGGGGGCCCAGAGGGCCCATAGTGATAATAGTGGAGGTCATTTAATGTAAGGTGGACTAGGTCCACTATATTATTAAATAAGACCCACTATGGTAGTTAGATATAATAAATGTAAGAGGACTTCTTAGAAGGTTCTACTTCTAGAAGATTCCTCCTCCAGAATGTTCTTAGGTGATGGTAGTACTATATAAAGGGGTTCAAGAAATGTAATGAGACATGAAAAGAAGTATTGTATTTGGAGCGGTAGCTCAATAGGAGGATGCCCCCTCGAAGAGGCAAGTGAAAAGGAGAGGATCCCTTCCATAATAGGATCCATTATACGGTGTTTCCCTACCTCAAGGGTTTGATAATAATAGAGTGTGGTTTCTTCTATCTTGCTTTGTGGATCTATTGTGTATTCAGTATTTGTGGTGATTATATTTGTAGATCTATTGCTAGAGAGGTAGTGGGGGGGCCCAGAGGGCCCATAGTGATAATAGTGGAGGTCATTTAATGTAAGGTGGACTAGTTCCACTTTATTATTAAATAAGACCCACTATGGTAGTTAGATATAATAAATGTAAGAGGACTTCTTAGAAGGTTCTACTTCTAGAAGATTCCTCCTCTAAAATGTTCTTAGGTGATGGTAGCACTATATAAAGGGGTTCAAGAAATGTAATGAGACATGAAGAGAAGTATAGTATTTGGAGTGGTAGCTCAATAGGAGGATGCCCCCTCGAAGAGGCAAGTGAACAAGAGAGGATCCCTTCCATAATAGGATCCATTGTACGGTGTTGCCCTACCTCAAGGGTTTGATATAAGAAAGTTGTGATTTTCTATATTGTTATTGTATATCTATTTTGATACTTTGTATTCAGGTCTTGGGTTCTTAACAAGTGGTATCAGAGCACTTTCCTTGGGCAGACATTGTGGGCAAATATTTTTTATTTTTGCAGTTTTTTTTTCGGAGCAGAAAAAAGAGGGCCGCGACATTCTCGAAATTTTTGGTATATTTTTGTGCAAAATTTGAAAAAAATTATTGTATATCTGATTTCCTCTCAGAAAAACACCCAATTTGAAAAAAACAATTGTCCGAAACAGAGTCCGGGAAGTCAAGATATTGAAGTTTTAAAATCTGCAATTTTTCAAGGTTTTTTCCGCGGACGGCGACGCGATTTGTTTTCATTTTTGTAGTAGATGGAGGCTGATTTTTTTCAAAAAAATTACAGATATGAGTTCCTCTCACAATTTCACCCAATTAGAAAAAAAAAATCAGCCGAAACAGAGTCCGAGAAGTGAAGTTATGAGCATTTTAACTTCAGTAGGTTTTTAGGGTTTTTCCAGAAAAAACCGCGATTTTCTGCCGAAACTTATTGGGTCTATTTTTTGGGTTTTCTCATGACGGATGCAGGACCGAAGAGTTCATAGGGTGATCAGATGGCTATTTCCTCTCAAACCCTGAAAGAAATTCTTGAATCATTCAAAGCCCAATTGTTTCACACTTTGGATGATAGATTGGATGCATTTCCACATGGCCTCACAAACAACCTCACACATGGCCTCACAGACAGCCTCACACATGGCCTCAATGATAGTTTTCATAGTATTCAAGATTCATTGAATAACATGCAGGAGATATTTCTTATGGAGGGCCTCAAGGATGAATATAGTAAAGAAATATATGCTTGGTACGATTTTGAGGCCGATTGTGATGATTGGTATATGGATAGTTGTCATTTCTGGGATGACAACCACTTCCATATTTTATTTGATGACTCTACTCCACCTTCTGTAGAGAACATCAAGGTCCCAC
>ML781053.1:556883-574713 GCA_009831015.1 Picea engelmannii
AAGAAGTTTTGAAGTAGGGGATTGGGTGTTTTTAAGACTACAACCATACAAATAGACGTCCCTCAAGCAAGCCAAGAAGGATAATAAATTATCACCAAAGTACTATGGCCCTTATAAGGTGTTGCAAAAGATTGGTACTATGGAATACAAATTGGATTTTCCTGCATCTTCACGAGTACACTCAGTTTTCCATGTTTCATTCTTAAAGAAGGTTATAGGCGACAAGATCCCAGTTCAAACTACATTGCTAGAACTTGACGAGGAAGGAAAAATCATGTTGGAGCCTAAAGCCATCATTGACACAAGAATTCGCCAGCTGAGGACTCGAGGAAAACTACTAGTTGATCCATTTTAGAGTATGTCATTAAATGGAGGAATCTACCAGTTGAAGATTCCACTTGGGAAGATGAGTCTTTTATACAGAAGCATCTAGAGTTACTCAAGCGTTGCAGACAACACTTGTCTCAAGGGGAGGGGCATGTTAAGCCCTAATATTGGCTCATTACCCCTTAATTGGGGCATATTATATTAGTAATGTTATTTTATTTATGTCGGATTTAGGCCATTAGTTGTAATTATATCTCCTAGTCTCCTATATATACCAAGGAGACATTTTCATTTTGAATCATCTGGTACTTGAACATTTAAGTGGGGTAAAAGGAGGTTGCCCCTTCAAAGAGGCTTATTATCTGAAATTATCTCCTTTTCAAGGCATTGAGTACTTTTTCTGAGGTTTTTCTATGCTATATTGATATTTGGTTCTTAACATAAAGTCTCATAGAATGAGGATATTACCTTTATTTTTCAAATTATAAATATCTTGTTCTAAATTATTATAGGGACATTTTTTATCTAGATTATTTTTCTTATAAAAAGTAGAATTAGTAGGTGCAAAATAACAAATTTCTATATACATCTTCTTAGCATTAGTTCTTGAAATTTCTATCCAAATGTATTGATTAAGATGGTCAATCTTATGAAGTTGAATGTGAGGAGAAATTCTTTTTCTAATATAACAAGCTATGCCTCCTATCCCTCTACGATGGGATTTTTTGTTCCATGCCGACCACAAGACAAATCCTTCCATGTTAGGGACCTTACACTCCTTGTGCTCCCAAGTTTCAGCTAGATAGATAATATCAATATCACTCCGGATCCAACTTATCATAAGACCTTTGTACCATGGAAAGCCACAAAAATTCCAAAAAGGGATCCCAAGTGTCCCAAATTCCTATTTATTATTATCCTTATGGTCTCTATCCCTAACAATAGCTTTTTGATTTCTAATTATTTCCCATTTTACTTTTTTCCTGCCTTCTTTTACGTTTTGAACTTCCTTCCTTATTTCATCTTGGTCTTCGGGAATGAGCTTTTGATTTATAAATATTCCTGTCCCTTTAAACCTTGAGGATTTACTAAGTATGTTATATTTATGGTCATTACTACTTACTTTGACACAGATCAACCTATCTTTGTGATCAATTATTTTTCCTATCCTCTTTGCTTCTATGAGGTAAGTTGTATCAAGTTGGGATTTATTTTTTAATTCTTCTTATACTATTTCTAGCGTATCCTCCTCTTGTTATTATTTTATATCAAAAATTATGAGGTTCATGGCTCTTTTGTTACGCTCATCGTCCAATTTGAATAGCTTATTTATTTCCTCTTTGATGGGTTTGATATCCAACTTGTTTTCCATATTACTGAGGGTCAAATCGTTGGTTAGTTTTTCTTCTATCTCTTTAAACCCATCTCTCAAGTTATGATTTTCTTCAACCCCTCCTTCTTGGGTTGATTGTTTATGTTTTTCAATTTCTTGAATTCTATCCTTCATTGTCTGCAATTCAGTCATGAACCCTAAGAATCTATCCTCTATTTGAGTTTGATTGTTATCTTTAATTTTTTTTTATCAATCATTGCGTCTAGCTCTATTTGGAGTTTACGTCTCTTTCTTCACTCCTTTTTTCTAATGTTTCTAACTCTATTTGGATTTTGGCATCTCTCTCTTCTCTAGGATCTCTAGGGTGATTTTGGGGGGCCTCCCCTTGTTACGCTGAATTTTTGGAATAAGTGGTGGAGTGCTCATATTGAAAAGAAGAGAAAAAGGATGTAACAATTATTATTATGGATTGACTTTATGTCTCAAATCAACTTTTACTTCTAAAACTTAAAATAAAATAAAAATATAAAATATATTTAAATATTTTTAAGTAAAATTAAAATTGAATCAAAGTAAAAAGTGACTCACCTCATTTCATATGTCCAAATTCTCAACCCTTTGAAGAAGCCAAAAGAGAAGTATTATTCTAGTTCAAAACCGCAGAGATATAATTTCGAAAGACTAGAGAACTAGTATTCCAAACCGATGAGAAGTATTAATCCGCGGAGAAGTAGTATTCCCGTTCAAAACTGACCCAGAAATATTATTCCCATTCAAAACCAAACCACAGAGAAATATTATTTCTGTTCAAAAGATACATCCAAAAAGACCTAAAATCTAATAGAAGAGAATTCATAATTTTTTAATAATAAAAGAAAAAATATGAGAAACAATTTATAATGATGATGATTAATGTCTACTAAAACCAAATTATTCAAATTTATTTATAATTTTATTTATGTTTTAGAAAAGCATTAAAAAAATGCTTTCCAAGATGAGTGTAATTTTTCTCTTATTGTATATAGATTAAAACCTAATTACACAATATTTATATGATTAATAATATTCATAACAAAGACAACAAAAAAAGTTTGTTTATAATTATAAGTAAATGAAATCTATAAATTATCATTTTTTAAAAATGATATTAATAAAAAATAATCCTTGTAACTAAAGTGTTATAAAAATGTCATTATAGTTAAAATTTATAAACTAAATTTAATAAACTAAAACAAAAATGTATAAAATTAAATTTAATAAAAATATATATATATAAATGGAAAAAATAAAAAAATAAATTTAAAATGAAACTATATCCAAAAATATAATTAAAAATAAATCCAACACCCACAAAACCACTAAAACTAAATATTTAACATTAAGAATATAATTTCATCAATAATATATTAGGTAACATTAAGTGTCATCTCTCATCAAGAATATCTTCTGTTCAATTTTTTAAATAAAACTAGTACACTTTGGGAATAATAGTCTTCAAAAATCCAATGCTACAATTATCTTTGATCTAATAAACTATAAAAAAATGTATAAAATGGAAAAATGAAAACTAAATCTAATATGAATTTACATAAACAATAGATACCTAAAAATAAAATTAAAAAAAAATATTAGACACCCACAAAACCACTAAAACTAATATTTTCATCAAAAATATATTTTGAAACATTAAAAATACAATGTCCTATACTTTAGGAACAATAGCCTAAATAATCCAATAATGCAATCATCTTTAATGAATAAAATTAAATCTAATAAATTAAAAAAAGTTATCTATAAAATAGAAAAAGAAAAATTAAATCTAAGATGAATTTACACAAGCAATAGATACCCAAAAATACAACTAAAAGTAAATATTCAACACTCACACAAACACTAAAACTAAATATTTAACATTTAAAAGTATATGAAAACTAAATCTAAGATGAATCTACACCAACAATAGATACCCAAAAATACATCTAAAAGTAAATATTCAACACCTAAAATAAACATTAAAAATAAATATTTAACATTAAGAATATAATGCCATCAATAACATTAAAAGATTAAGAGAACATTAAAAATGGAAGAATGCAATGTAAAATATATTATATAATGATAGAATGCAATGTAGAATATATTATGCAATTTTTCTAATTAAACTACTACACCTTGGCAATAATAGCAATCCAATAGTACAACTCTCTTTGATCTAATAAATTTAAAAAAATGTATAAAATAGAAAAATGAAAACTAAATCTAAGCTAGAATGATAGAATGCAATGTAGAATATATTATGCAATTTTTTTAATCAAACTACTACACCTTGGGAATAATAGCCTTCAAGAATCCAATAGTAAATTCTCTTTGATCTAATAAATTTTAAAAAGGTATAAAATGGAAAAACCCAAACTAATCTAAGATGAATTTACACAAGTAATAGATACATAAAAATAAAAGTAAAAGTAGATATTCAACACCCACAAAACCACTAAAACTTAATATTTAACATTAAGAATATAATGTCATCAAAAATATACTATAGAACGTTAAGAATACAAATTCAAATAATAAATTATGTTCCATTTTTTAATCAAACTACTATACTTTGAGAACAATAGCCTAAAAAATACAAGAATACAATCATCTTTGATCTAATAAAATTAAATCTAATAAAATAAAAATATTATCTATAAAATAGAAAAATCAAAACTAAATCTAAAATAAATTTACATACAAACAATAGATATCCAAAAATACAAGTAAAGGTAAATATTCAAATCTACACTCATTAAAATTAAATATTTAACATTTATAAATATTCAGCACCCACTCAAACACTAAAACTAAATATTTAAGATTAAGAGTATAGGGAAACTAAATCTAAAATGAATCTACACCAACAATAAATACCCAAAAATACATCTAAAAATAAATATTCAACACCCAAAATAACCATTCAAACTAAATATTCAACATTAAAAATATAATATGATCAATAACATAAGAGGAGAGAACATTAACAATACAATTAGAATATATTATGAGAAACTAAAATTTATAAACTAAATTTAATAAACTAAAATAAAAATGTATAAAATTAAATTTAATAAAAAAAATGTAAAAATGGAAAAAATAAAAGAATAAATTTAAAATAAAACTATATCCAAAAATATAATTAAAAGAAAATATCCAACACCCACAAAACCACTAAAACTAAATATTTAACATTAAGAATATAATGTCATCAATAATATATTAGGTAACATTAAGAATATAATGTCATCAATAATATATTAGGTAACATTAAGAATACAATGTCATCCCTCATCAAGAATATCTTATGTTCAATTTTTTTAATAAAACTACTACACTTTGGGAATAATAGCCTTCAAGAATCCAATACTACAACTATCTTTGATTTAATAAATTACAAAAATGTATAAAATGGAAAAATGAAAACTAAATCTAAGATGAATCTACATAAACAATAGATACCTAAAAATAAAATTAAAAATAAATATTCAACACCCACAAAACCACTAAAACTAATTATTTAACAAAAAATATAATGTCATCAAGAATATATTTTGAAACATTAAGAATACAATGTCCTATACTTTGGGAACAATAGCCTAAATAATCCAATAATGCAATCATCTTTGATCAAATAAAATTAAATCTGATAAATTAAAAAAAGTTATCTATATAATAGAAAAAGAAAAACCAAATCTAAGATGAATTTACACAAGCAATAGATACTCAAAAATACAACTAAAAGTAAATATTCAACACCCACACAAACACTAAAACTAAATATTAAACATTATTAAACATTCAACACCCACACAGACACTAAAACTAAATATTTAACATTTAAGAGTATATAAAAACTAAATCTAAGATGAATCTACGCCAACAATAGATACCCAAAAATACATCTAAAAGTAAATATTCAACACCCAAAATAACCATTAAAAATAAATATTTAACATTAAAAATATAATGCCATCAATAACATTAAAAAATTAAGAGAACATTAAGAATGAAAGAATGCAATGTAGAATATATTATAGAATCATAGAATGCAATGTAGAATATATTATGCAATTTTTCTAATTAAACTACTATACCTTGGCAATAATAGCCTTCAAGAATTAAATAGTACAACTCTTTTTGATCTAATAAATTTAAAAAAATGTATAAAATTGAAAAATTAAAACTAAATCTAAGATAAAATGATAGAATGCAATGTAGAATATATTATGCAATTTTTTTAATGAAACTACTACACCTTGGGAATAATAGCCTTCAAGAATCCAATAGTAAACTCTCTTTGATCTAATAAATTTTAAAAAGGTATAAAATGGAAAAACCCAAACTAATCTAAGATGAATCTACACAAGTAATAGATACATAAAAATAAAAGTAGATATTCAACACCCACAAAACCACTAAAACTTAATATTTAACATTAAGAATATAATGTCATAAAAAATATACTATGGAACATTAAGAATACAAATTCAAATAATAAATTATGTTCCATTTTTAATCAAACTACTATACCTTGAGAACAATAACCTAAAGAATACAAAAATACAATTATCTTTGATCTAATAAAATTAAATCTAATAAACTAAAAACATTATCTATAAAACAGAAAAACCAAATCTAAAATAAATTTACACACAAGCAATAGATACCCAAAAATACAAGTAAAGGTAAATATTCAAATCCACACTCACTAAAATTAAATATTTAACATTTGTAAATATTCAACACCCACTCAAACACTAAAACTAAATATTTATGATTAAGAGTATAGGGAAACTAAATCTAAAATGAATCTACACCAACAATAAATACCCAAAAATACATCTAAAAGTAAATATTCAACACCCAAAATAACCATTCAAACTAAATATTTAACATTAAGAATATAATATGATCAATAACATAAGAGAAAAGAACATTAAGAATACAATTAAAATATATTATGTTAAATTTTTGTAATTAAACTATTAAAATATATTATGTTAAATTTTTGTAATCAAACTACTCTACCTTGGAAATAATAGCCTTCAAGAATCCAATAATACAGATATCTTTGATCATATGAGAACATTAAGAATACAATTAGAATATATTATGTTCAATTTTTGTAATCAAACTACTCTACCTTGGGAATAATAACCCTCAAGAATCCAATAATACAGATATCTTTGATCATGAAACATGGCCTCCTGTGTGTGACAATGAAATACATAGAAAACATATGAAATCATCTCAGAAGTTGAAGGACCTGATTTACCCATTGTCTTCCTATCCCATTGTGACTGCTACAACTTCCTCTTAACACGACAATGTGATAACATAAAAAAACGAGGACGGGTACATCAACTGAATTCAGATTGACCAAATTTATCTCAATCGATGTTTCCTTGAAGAAATTAACTTTAACTTCCCCTAGGGTCAGTGACTGATTCCTAAAACAGCAATTCATAGAAGAGGGATTGCATTCATTCCGATATTACGTAACGCAACTTCATGACTTGTGTTAAACTAATTAGTAGACCTAAATTTACAAGGTCCACTGTACATTTTCCCTCCGCCATCTGAGTTCTTTAACCCTTCCCTCGGCCATCTGAGTTATTTAACCCTATCCAGGCACATCTAAATCCTGGTCTGAGGATGAATGCAAATCATACAGATACCTTAATTAAAAGCGCATTTTTTAGAACCTGGGCTACAGTATATCCTATACATTCTGAGACTTCTACCAGATAACACGGCTTGGCAAGAGTATAATAACCGAAATGATCACTTGATCTAACCATTCCTGTCTTTTCATGCAAAAAAAAACTTAACCGCTACATGAACAAAACTAACTCGACTGATTGCGTTTATTTCTAAGCAGAAACACCATATTTTATACACATATACACAATAATGTAGACTAACAGATGTTCTATAAGGCAATGGAAAACGGAAGCTTGAACAGAGACAGTACCTTCTTTCAACTTCAGTTCCCAGTGGACATCCCAAAACAAACATCCACTTCGTGTGCGTGGTACTGGAATCCGCTCTCATAGTCGTGACAAACATTTAGTAATGTCTCGACTGTGGAGATACGCTTCACCCATCCTATGTCCGTGTCAAGGAAAAGAAGCTTGTGCATAGATTCCTTAAAAAATTCCCATTTATTACATAATATCAGAATGTTCACACATTATACATTTCCAAATGCATATGATGAAACAGAAAACTCGCAAGGAAATAGTTAAGCCCGTTCCAGTAAGAAACCCTATACTTGAACCCTACTAAGCAAGGACACATGATGTTTCTAGTGAATATACATCAAAGCAAAATTAAGAAGAATATAATATTACACAGAGAAATCCCAAAGTAACAATTCTTCGACTTCTTCGGAGGTTACTGGCTGTTCGTCAATGCGAGCGGTTGGGAGATCGTATTCTATATTCATAAGCCAATTGGCAGAGTCCATAACAAACTGATCTTCATTGTCACATTTTTGCAGGGCATCTGATTGATCGAACATCTCAACAACGGGACTGATCACAGACTGCTTTGACCTTAACTCTTCAGAAGATATAGAGCCACCGTCCCATTCTGCTATTGGATTAATATTGGCTGTGACCAATGAAGCTTCGTCGGTTGCGTTATGATCGATGCGTACGTTGATTATTTCAGCCCGGTTTCTGATCGGGTGAGGCGATCGACTCAGCATCAAATTAATTTTTGCTGCTGCTGCTGCTGCGGCAGCTTTGATGTCTGTGGGCGAAGACGTAGGAGGGCAAGGGAGGAACTGAAGGAAGTCAGGAAAATTTAGAATAGCAGAGTGGCCTTTCAAAGCAAAAGCTGCGACATCATGTGCGCAAGCTGCCATTTCTGGGGTCGAATAAGAGCCGAGCCAGATCCTTGACTGCTGTCTGGGCTCCCTAATTTCGGAGACCCACCTTCCCCACTTTCGCTTTCTTACGCCAATGTAGAATGGATGACTTGCGGCAGATCTCTTCTTCTGCCACGTCTTGGACTCGATATTGCCGCCGCTGCAATCCGTTCCTTGCGACATGGAGCCCCGATTCCAGCCGACTTCACTCGATACAAAATATAATGATGGAAATAACTGCAAGACGTTATGCCTATATAAAGATTTTCGTCGCAGGCTCGTCCTGTCAASCTATTTTTTAGGGTTATCGACTTGCAGAGCCTTTTCGCAGACTAAAATAATAGATGTTCTGTACATAGTAATAAATTCAAACTATTCTAGCAGATCGATCTCTCCGTAGGCATYTTYTTAATTCCATAGTTGCAKTCCATCTTCCAGATTGTTCGGATAAATTTAACTTCAACTCCTCCAATGATTCAATGCTGTTTTCGTTTGAATTTATAATAGATGTTTTGTTTTATTTAACGAAGCAARATACYAAATKTCACGCATATAGAAGAAAAATACASGAAAATTTAAATATAAATAAAAGTGTAAGGTAGAAAATTTATTTTTAATAACTGCGATAYTATAAATTTAAAAAACATTTGTCATAACCATGTTTCGAAGATATATATTTTTTAATTTAAATATTCGCATAACTATACCAATTTCACAAGTGGCATTGCTTTTATTTCACTTTAAAACTTAAACAAGCCCAAATATATTAAAAACTGCATTTTAACCTGGCAAACAATTTACGAATCTCTGGCGAAAAGCAGAAAACGTATGAACACATGAATCTTCTTACAAAATAAATTCCATTTCTAATTTGTTTTTCTCCTACTTTACTATGCCATTTTTCCAGATGCTATTTCTAACCTAATCCTACAAAATACATTCCTTTCTGAATTCGTTTTCCCTTTACTTTACTATGGCATTTTTAAAGATACTATTTCTAACCGGATGTTACAAAATAATTTTATTTTTTATTTTTTTAACTTTTACTTTATCATTTCATTTACTCAAATTACATTTCTAAACCAAAGAAAGAAAATGAAAAATTCAACTTAGATAATGAAAGATTGAACTTTTGGTGACTATTTTTAGAATTTAATCTTATACAATGTATATAGATAGATGTATTTCTAAGATTCCTACTTCTCTAGAACTAAGTAGATCAGATGTCATAGTTATTTTCAATTTTTGTATGAGTATTTTTAGTAATTTAGTTTTTTGTTTTACTGTATTAATTTTTTAAATAACATTAAAATGAATAAGTGATGTGATACCTATGTGAGTATATTAATAAAAGATTTTTTTCATTAAAATTTATAACGTACTTGAGTTGCTTTATCTAGAAGTCTAGTCACTACTATACATCTCAACCTTTAGTTTTTTTTTATTTCTTTCTTTCTAAAATTTTAAATGTAAACCTAATTTTACATAAAATGTGACATCAGATATGATGAAAAACCAATACAACTCATATGCTAAATCAATTTTACTCTTATAATAGGATTTCTTTACCTATTTCGACATTCCTCAACAAAAAGTTACATTTTATAGAAGATGTGACAAAGTGACTTCACTTAATTTCTTAAGTGCAAAATAAGATATAGGGAGATATCATTAAACATACTAAAAAATTGTGTATCTTCACTTATTTTGACATTTTTCAACAAAAAGTTACATTTCCTAGAAAATGTCACAAAGTGACTCCACTTAATTTCTTAAGTGCAAAATAAGATACATGGAGATAACATTAAACATACTATAAAATTGAGTATCTTCACTTGTTTCAACATTCCTCAAGAAAAGGTTACATTTTCTAGAAAATGTCACTAAGTGACTCCACTTAATTTCTTAAGTGCAAAATATGATACATGGAGATAACATTAAACATATTAAAAATTGAGTGGGACTCCATTTAATCTATTAAGTACAAAACATGATACATGTAGATAAAATTAAACATACTAGAAATTGACTGTCTAGATTAATAGGTGTGATTTTCCATAAGTATAAACTAGTCAATTTTTAAGGATATTTGATGGAAAAGACAACTAGTCTAAAATATTTAGAATTCAAAATTGGTTATTTGTGAAGATTAACAAGTAATATTGATATGAAAAATATCAATACTTATCATTTTACTAATATTAAAGAAATAACATTCAGAAATTAAAAATAAAAAAGATGCACAAAATCTTAATGGAAATAATTGGATAGATAATAAATATCTCAATAGAAATTTAAAATTATAAAAAATATTTAAATAAACATAAATAAGTTGATGACTATCTCCATAGAAAAAATCTAAAAAATGATTAAACATTATAGGGAAGTTGAATTTGAACCAAATATCGCTTCCATCTTATTACACTTTTTTAAATTTTCTATTTCCAAATAAATCATAAATTTGTATTTTTTTTTTTGATTAAATATATATTCTTTTTATTTTATTTTAATTATGTAAAAAATAAATTAATCCATTTTTTAAATTTTTTTTTTGTTAATTTGTGTTGAGCAACACACTCCATCACCGACTGTCATATACCTCGGGGACTTAATCCATATTTTTTTATTATTACAAATATTATTTGTTTATTTTATTATTATTAATTTTAATTTTAATTAAGTTTCAATTTATTTTTTAACAAATTAGTTCAAACTATATTACATGGTTTAATTTAGTATAAGAGAAATGTGTAATTACTTATATGAAGTTATACTTTTAAAAACATTTAAACTATTATAATGTTGACCCTAATATTATAATTTTAGTCAAAATACATAATAATTATATAAAAGATAATAATATAACAAATATATGTAACACATGTTACTTTAAAAAAATTATTAATAATACAAAGAATATAAGAAATTATATCTAGAAAATTAAAATCATTAATGGAGATGTGTGAAGGAAATGAATTGAAACTAAATAAAATCATTTAATAAAGGAGTGAATTTAAATTTAAATGAAATTGAAAAGATAATTGAAATCATCAAACAAATTGATTTAGTAATTAATTCAAAGCTAATTAAAATTAGGACTTAATTCTTTAATTAATTGAAGTATGTTATTTTTTTAATATGTTTACTCTAAAAATTAATTAGAAAATTAGAAAAAATAGATTCTTTAACATAGTTAAAAGTCACCTAGTTCATGAGATTTCGATATGTCATGTGGCATTGAAAAATGTATTTATATTTTCCTTCACCAATGCATGTATTTTCCACAACCACAGAGATAATTGATAATTTATATTTCTAACATGTAGCATTTGATCATTCAAATTGAGGTTGATCACCAATATGATCATCTTCGCCACTAAAAAGATTAGATGATAAACAGGTTAGAGCATTTACAAACTCATACAAGAAATGTCTAAGGGCATTCACAATGTTGATGGTCAATGTGTTGGAGGAGAGATAGGTTTACTAAGGATGGTTTATGTGGTTACCATGGATGAATAATAGGATCATGATGTATATAATTGATGTTTACACCTAAGTATTTACAATAAACATTAAATTTAGCAAGCAATGAATAAATTGGGGTTGATTGCATGGACATAATTTTATCCCTTTATTTACATGTAGGATGTTTGGAATGAAAAATTATGGTGTGATCTTTTCGTATTACATTGGAATGAGTTAATAAAATTTTCATTAAACACTCTCTCAGTGTAGCCCACTCTAACAATCATTGAAAATACAATATTAAATGAACCATTCACTACAACCATTCACTACACCTACTGTCTAGTCTAAAAAATGATCTTTGGAAGTAATTGAAGACGTTATAGAATCTATTTGATTGAGTATTTCCACTTTTTGAAATTTAATAAATTTGATGCAATAATAAGAATCCTACCTATAGTTAAAGGATTTGTGTTACAAGATCTCCCTAGAGTTTTTTTGCACATGTAATATTTGTAGAGATCGTATGACTTGTTTTATTTTTCTCATTATTTTTACCATTTGAATTATAAATATTTAAAATCTTTGTTTCCATGTTATCTCATCCTAAATATATTTTAACTCTATATCTCTCAAGTTGGAAGAGGAATCAAATCCCTTAAAATTAAAACTCCTTCTAGAATAAAAAAAACTTAAAAAATATTTGCACCTAAATAAATTTGATAGTTATCCATGTTTGATCAATTTATAATTTATACTCAAAATGGATCTAAAATGATTTTATAAAATCAATAAAATAAAAATATATAAACTTTAAGGTATATCTATTAAGATGAGTTTTTAATGTTAGTAATTCCTATCATCACTAATGTAAAATAATACCCATTAAATAATAGGTTTTCAAGAATCCTACTTGATGATAATTAGATTATTAAATAAATTTCAATTAAATAAATAAAATTGAGGAATCATTTAATATTTACTTAGTTTTAAACATTGTTATATTCTATTTTATATCTTAGCTTCTCGAATCCGTCTAATTTGACTCGTATAAATTTGTTAAGGAAAAACAATCTTTTATCTTACAAAATGTTTCTATAATAATTACTTTCCTTAGCTCGCACTTCTTAGATTTTTTTGGTTGAGTTTCAAAAATATTGTTGAGTTTAAAAAATTAATAGAAACATTTGCAAACCTTATTGAAGGAAGCATTTCCATCTTTGAATGAAATATCAAGAGAAACATTCAGATAAGGATAAATATAAAAGGAGCTTCCTACATCAAGGTTGATGTAATATTACAAAGTAATGTGAGTGTTCATTAATTGTGTCACTCAATTAATTCCTTTTGGTATAAGATTTTATTGGTATGTGAAAAAAAAAAAAAATGGGGTATTGTTTAGTTTACGAAGTGTTATATATTAAATATTCAAATAAAGGTTAAAAAAAATTAACTTAATAATGTTTCACTAAGTAAAAGTGTGAATAAATAAGATTTTTTTTAAAGAAAGAATTTTTTATTACAATATATTAAATGTACAAGATGAAATGATAATTCAAACTAATGTTTTTGATATATGTATATATGATACAAAGGGTATAATAATTATCCAATCAATAATGACAACAATAAAATTACAATAACAACTTAATGTATCAAGTGTTAGGAGATTATCATATCTTACTCTTTGAGATAAGAATTGTCCTTAATGCTTAATTAGTTGACATTTCTTTTGTAAGAAAAACTCATTTTTCCAAGTTTCATATTTTGTTTGTAGGTTCTTCCACATGATGATAAATTCCACAATTTCGCTTGGCATGTCCTTCAACTTTTCTTACTTCTCCAATGATACCCTTGTTTATCCCTACATGATAATGGTCATTTCTCAAGAAATTATCCTCATATGGTCAAAAAGTTCATATCTATATATTCTCATCTAATTTCTCTTTTTAACTTGAATCACCACAAATTGATATTTAATCAAAAGTTATGATAACTCTAAGTTCATACAACTTATAAAGTCTTGATTTAGAGTTTTCTCTACTAGTTAGCCTTGAATATGTTGTAACTTAACCAATTATAATCCTATATTGTTGAAATTATTTAGTGACTTACTTGAACATGTTCTCTTTATACTTCTATTGATCACCTATAATTTGAACCTTTCAAGATAAATTTAAATTTATTTTTAAATTATTAGAACCTTATTTTTAACTTTATTACAAGAGAAAACTTTTATGGACAATGATATAGAATTTTTTTATTTATTAGTTATAAAAATTGTAGTTAAAATACCCTACTCTATATTCTATACAATGAAATAGGTAATATTCAATTTTGATCTTCCAATATTCATATATCGCTATTCCACCAAAACCAAATGGCTAAGCCTAATTTATTGACTAGACAAAATACCTGACTTGGAAATCCCATGACTTTGAAAATATCAAAAGACTTATTTTAATTTTTGTCTTTTTTGAATGATTCAAACCATGGACCCTCTACTTTGAGATGAAACAATATGTACCAAATAGATAAATAAGAATTAAAATGACCCAATTCAGTAATCATATGCATAAATGAAGTGAAAGAGTAAATGAATAAGAATTTTTTTCGAGGGAAAAACCTCTTATTATAATATATCAATTGCATAAGTTGAGATGATCCTTAAAATGAGNATAAATAAGAATTAAAATGACCCAATTCAGTAATCATATGCATAAATGAAGTGAAAGAGTAAATGAATAAGAATTTTTTTCGAGGGAAAAACCTCTTATTATAATATATCAATTGCATAAGTTGAGATGATCCTTAAAATGAGACAGAGAGTATGATAAGGAGATGGCCAATAATGATAACAAAATTATAACAATAACAATACATTGATACAAGACCTACCAACTTAACATGATGTTTTCATTATCAAGGGAGAAAGAGTTTATATATTAGACACTAAAAAAATAATTTTAGTAATGATAATAGGGAGTATATTAAACTACTTAAAAGGTTAAATTTAAAGTAATTGCATATATTTAAGTGAAAAAATGATAGTTATTTTAAAAATTTATATTTAAGTGAAAAAACTAGAAATGTATTTATGAGCTAATTAAGTAAAGTGAAATAGTTTTTTTTTTTTAAATAATAAACATAAATTTAGATAATTATTTTGAAAATAATAACCAAAAGTTTGTTGTGAAGACTCTCAAATCGTTTTAATAATAATATTAGGTTACTAAGATAACTCTCAATATGGTTTTCTACTTATTATTTCATGTTGATGTAAGGTTCCTCATCTTCATATTCTTAAGTCCTTTGCTCCATCTATCATTTAGAATTTTGCTAATGATCATCACCTTTTTGAGTTTTTTTATTATACACATTATTCTCCATGTTTAATAAAGAATTCCAAAATGATATATTTCTCCGAAAATTCAAACAAATTATGTTAATGTATCTGATCCTTCCCCCTCAACTCTTTGATGCATTTATCCATTTTATCCTTTAATGAATTCATTATTTTTCTCCATTTCCATCTTTTCATTTTTCTGTTGGTTCTATTTTATCCATTGTTGTGAGATATGCCAATGATTTGACTAGAATGTAATTGTATGAGTCAACATAAAATACAAATGTGTATTTGACTAGATATTCAAGTCATTTAGTAATTAGGTTAACATTGTAATATATTAGATTACAACATTAATTTTTTTATATGTAGAATTAATTTGGGATGAATGCATTGTATATATTACAACATTAATTTTTTTATATGTAGAATTAATTTGGGATGAATGCATTGTATAGTAGATACATACATCCATAGATGTTGAGCCACGATGAGATAAGTTAGTGATGGGAAAGAAAAGATAAAAAATATTTAAAAAATTATGTATAAAAGAATCAAATAACCCTTACATAAGGTTAGGTTATGGCATTTTTTTTTCATAAACATTTGTGATAATTTTTTGTAGTTAATACCATAAAATATAAAAAAAATTAAAAAAATACATCATATAGTCATATAAAACAAAAAATTATTAGGATATAGAGTGAACTTGTATGAATTATGAAAGAATATTATAAATGAATCACAAAGAAAAAGGAAGAAATTAAAGAGAATACACCCCCAAACTATGTAACTAGGATATTCTTCATAAACATACATGATAATTTATTCTTCCTATTGTAAAATTGTAAAATGTTTTAGGCAAGTTCCTCATTAGCAAAGGAGTTAGTCATATAATAAAATTAAAACCCATGTTAAAACACTATTCAACGCAATATGGAAAGGTGGGAGAACCCTTCCTATAAAAAAAATAAATTAAAATAAATTAAAAAATAAAAATATATGGTGTCTCCATCCCCAAAAATAAATTAAAATAAATTAAAAAATAAAAATATATGGTGTCTCCATCCCCATTGAGTGAGAGTGCACGTGAGGCTAGTGGGTAGATTCTCATGACATGTTTTCAACCAAACCATATATGAATGCCAATTGAGATAAACAACCAAACCATTTCATAGAGTGAAAAAGAAATTATAGACAAAGAATAAGAGGACAAATAAACAGAAAAATAAAAATGTAGATTCTCATGACATGTTTTCAACCAAACCATATATGAATGGCAAGTGAGATAAACAACCAAACCATTTCATAGAGTGAAAAAGAAATTATAGACAAAGAATAAGAGGACAAATAAACAGAAAAATAATCAAATAAATGAAATGAAATAATAGTTTTTTTTAATTTATTCGAAAACAATGACAGAAACAATGAAAGAGAGATAATTTAAGGGAGGCCATGAACCTCATGAATTGAGAAGAAGTAAGTAGATGTGTAATTTCAAGTCCATAGGCTTTTTAACCATACTTAAGTTTAGATGGCAAAACTACACAAGTAGAGAGGAGGAAGTGACTATGATGGTTCCTTGGTTTATATATTCAGTGGATTATTGGGTATATGAGATGATAACTTTGTCTAATTTAATTTTTAAAGGATAAATAGACGTGGAAGTGGAAACATCCATGATGGTTTTTATACGAGATGATTTTTTGCAAAGTGTAAATGTTAGCATGGATCCCTACATATTTCAAATAATGTTGGGTATATGAAGGGAAATGGGTGGAGAACTATGAAAGACAAAATATCATGCTCAATATGACATAATATAAATTCATAAATAAGTATTTATATAATTATTACATATAAAACCTAGTTTAACCTCAATATGGGAGAGTTAACTAGATGAAAATGATGAATTCATGGACATAATATGGATCCATATTGCTCATATATAAGGAGATATAATTACTTATTAATATTTGTTGAGACTCTCATGGAAGTGCCCCCCATCAAATTTAATTAGTGAAGAGACCCAAATGTCTTTAAATGGTATTTGTGCTCATTAAGTGTGAAATGAGACCCCCAAAAATAACAATCCATAATATAATAAACGAGAATGATAGTCTAAATTCTAAGAAAAAGAAGAAGTAAATGAGGTGATCCTACTCTAGGTTTGCATCAATAGTCAATTGGTAGCTAGAAAACTTGTTCTTTTCCAAAGGGTTGAAATCATACAATGATTTTCCTTCCAATGTTCTTCAACCGTGATTCGTCCTCATTACATATTTTCGTGATCCCATTGAAATTGGGATCCTTGTGCTTCCTCATTTCATAACCCAAATTGTGACACTTAAGGGACTCCTTCTGACTACGATCGATCTTCTTCCTTTGATGGTATCTTAACCTAATTCTCTATCTTTTATCCAAATGAATATAACATACCCTT
>ML781053.1:603428-630174 GCA_009831015.1 Picea engelmannii
AAGAGAAAATGAGGATCTAGAAATTATGGATTTTTATTTTAGTTTGGATTTTTACTTCATAGTTGGTGTGGTAGCAAGGTTATAATGTTTTTTAATTTTAATAAAGATATAATATGTATTTATGATCTATACTTTGTGATTAATATATATTATATGCCAAGTTTTAAATCCATGTTTGGTATTGAAGGAAAGATATATCTCCCTCATACTAAGTTATAGAAATCATTTTTCTCTCTCTATATATAATGAGAGGGATGTTAAGAATCATTATAAAAGTTGACATTATAATATTATATCTATGGCCAACATTAAAATACTCTTTTTTCTTATTAATATTTTTTAAATGTCATGTGTCAATTCCATGTTAATCACTAAAGAAATTACACCTCATCCTCATATTAGATTGTACAAAACCCATTAACCCAATAATAATTTCGTTTTTACTTTAAATTATTGTATAGGTATGTATGGGGATGCTAACCATCATCAACATATATGAAATTGATATTGAAATATTTTATTTATGTCAAACATTCAAATATATTTTTTTATTAGTATTTTTTAATATAAAATATCAACTCTATATGGTTGAATATGAAAATAATTACACATATATTTTATATTAAATTATAAAAAACATCCCTAAATACAATCAATAATTTTGTTTTCTTTTAAAAATGTAAAGTG
Organism: Picea engelmannii; assembly: GCA_009831015.1. NCBI lineage: Eukaryota > Viridiplantae > Streptophyta > Pinopsida > Pinales > Pinaceae > Picea > Picea engelmannii. Next base: position 604,116 of record ML781053.1, read on the forward strand.
TACTTTTACTAAAGATATCCATATTTCTAGTTAACATTTAATTAAAATTACACATAAGACATATGTGTGAGATGGTATGTTAACATTATAACTATAGGGATAAATGCCAACCACGTATTACATAAAATGTGGCGAATGTCTAGTATCATTAACACTGTAAACCATATTTAATGGTTTGTTCCTCGAATTCAACAATCCTAACCACATGTTGCATTTTAATGTAGAAAATAGAAGGATTACACTTAATGTCTTAAAGTGCAAAATCGCATACATAGAAAAGTGTAAAATATAATAAGAAGAATGTTTTACTAGATGGTTCAATTGAATTATATGTAAACAAAAAAATGTCATGGGAAAACCAATCCACTCTCAAGTACTTGACACGGAGGGTTCGGTGGTGGTGGAGGAGAGTCTTACATAGTGGGCATGCGGTGTGGCGGTGCTTTGCGGAGAAACTTGTGGTGGTTGTTTCTTGTTTTGGGTCGATTTTCTCTCTGTATATACAAAAAGTTGTAACGAACACAATCGTTACTCCAGATGCGCGACAGTGTTAATAATTGGAGTCTTGTTGGAGGCTTTTGGGGTTTGTTGTAATGGGGGTTTAGTCATTTCTTTGGTTTTTTTGGACTCTCTTGACCTCTTCCTCCTTGTCTAGAAGAAGTTTTGGACCAGAGCTTTGAGGTCCACATGGGGGCGTGTGGTGTACTGTTTAACACTTTGAGGTCATTTGGGGGCATGTGACATCTGGTTCAGTTTCTTTTCTAGTGTTTTTTGGGGCTTTTACCCATGTTTTGTTTCTCATTTTGCAACCTCTGTGTTGGTTATGGTGACTTTCTGGTTTCTTTTGGGGATGTAGTAGTTTATGTTTTTGAGCATGGTCTATGGACTAATTTTGCTATGATCATCTATTATGGTCTTGAAGATGTAAAAAAATTATATTTTCATTAATATAATTGAACAAATTTTCTATTGAAAAAAGTACTAACACAAAAAATGATCTAACTTTAAAATATTGTGAGTTTTATATTGAAATTTCATATATTATGGTGGGGTATAAAATACTAAACGTTAATAGTGATAATTTGATTGTTGAGTGTTAGAGAAGTAATGATGTTGAGAAAAAAAGGTATTGTGAAAAATATTGAAGAAAAAATAGAAAATCAAGTATAAAAAGTTTTCAAATTTTTGAAATTTTTGAAACTAGAAAAAATAATAATATTTTTTAATAAATTAAAATAAAATTCATGATTATTATTTGATTATTAATTAAAATTCAAGATTTTGATTAATTTTTTTGTTGTTGTTTTTAAAGTGAACTAGGTAATAATTCCATATCATGTTTACATTCTATTAAGATATTTTTGGATAGACAACTATTTTAAGCATTGATAATATATTGTAAATTGTTTAAAAACCAATAAAAAAACATTACTTATCAATCATTTGATATTAAATTGGTTTATATATATCTTAATTTTTTTGGATTTAAAGTGTGATTTTCAAATAGGAAATACATGTTCTTAACCATTAACCTAATATCTTGGCTATTGATATTTATATAAAAGTTTTTAATTCTATTGAGATCATAGATAAAGAATAAATATTTAACCATCTTATTTCCATATATGTGGTGTTATTGGTTTGATTAATTTTGTTATTTATTATTCTCTTAGTATGGAATACTTCTTTACTTTTAAGTGTTGTTACAACATTCACCTTACAATGTGAAATGGATTGTAACTATTTCTTTACTTTTAATTGTTGTTACTACTAGATGAAGACATCATGGAAAGATACCTCCCTAACTGAGAGCGAGTGAGTGTTGATGTTTGGACAACATCGGGAAAACATTCTCGCAGATTAATAATTAATAATATAAGGTATAAATACATATAATAAATAAGTAGTTATTGATCCATATTTAGGAGACAAATGAACTGATTAATAGACTGAATACAATAAACATAGAGATAGGAAGAATAACAAAAATATCTAGTGAACAATATCTTCTATTAAATAATTAAATAGGCTGAAACTATAAAACTGCAGAACTGAAACTTGCTCGAATGGTGGTAGCTATCTCTGAGAACAGATGTTGTTGCTATGTGCATCCGTCTGAGAAGAATGGATTACAATGAGGCTCCATAGGCCCTTTTCATTTTACTCATGAATGTCAAAACCCTAGACATCCAAAGACCTAACCCTAAAAGGATAAATGAAAAAATTCATGTGGTCCCTATGGGTAAGTTGGTGTAATTTGGTACCTCAACTTCCTAGGGTCGTAACTATTGCATAAACCTTCATTTTATGCACGTGATAGCCCATTGGAAAGGTGTTTTAGAGAACTACACATTTCACTATTAGACTCTGACTTCGACTACAGTCTAACTGTGGCGAGCCAAAAAAATAATGTTTAGGGCCCCAAAACAACCCTAAAAGTACAAAAAGATCTGCTGACATGAAAACATACAAAATAATAGAGTTGGATTAGGCAAGAGGCCACTCGTATCCTACTGAAAAATGTGTGGGGCTTCAAGAAACCTTAGAAGTGTATAACTCACAATTATAAAGCATAAAAAAGGGACGTGCTGAACAAAAATAGACACGAGGTGCCAATTGGAATTGGTGGGTGGCCACCAATATCCACTTAGGTCAATCCTCTGCCCTTAGGAAGAAATGGTCTCCATTTCGTTGAGTTCCCCAATCAAGTGAGGAAACTTATGTTGGACTTGGCCCCAGGTGAGCCACTTGCCTTGGTGTAGGAATTTCCCTACCTTGACAACTTAATAAAGTTGGATCTATTGTTGGTGAGTGCCTTGACCTGTATGTCCACGATCTGGTTAGTGGATGCTTGTTCCATGCAGTCAGGGTTGAGATCTATTAGGATCAGTTGTTCGATGATCTTAGAGATGTCCAATAATAGTGGAGAATATGGCTGAAGGAGGTCCATATTGAATACTAGATGCATAATAAAGAAGGGTGGAGTGTTGAGCTCAAAATCATTGTTACCCACAACCTTGGTGACAGTGTAAGGCCCATAAAAAAGTGGGTGAAGCTTCCAATGGGGCCCAATGAGACTATCCTTTTGCAAATGTAACCAGACTTTGTCGCCAACCTGAAACTAGTGTGATACCCTGTGTTGATCATGGTGCTTCTTGTACTTAGCATTGGATTTATGAAAAATATCCTAGACTTGTTTGCAGATGTGTTTAACCCACTCAATGAATCTAGTGGCTTTATCGATCATAGACTAATCAGGGGAATCGTCTGTCTCTGTGGTGGCAAGAGGAATTGCAACATCAATTGGTTCCATGGGTTGAAATCCCAGACCCACCTGAAATGGGATATGGTTGGTGGAACTATGGAGAGCCCTTTTGTAGTTGTGTTGTACATATGGGAGACTCTCATCCCATGCACGGGGATGATTAGAATTGTACATGTGCAGGATGTGCACAATCATTGGATTGATGACCTCGATTTGGCCATCGGGTTGGGGGTGAAAAGCAATGGATTTTTTGAGCTTGGTGTCCAACAGAGACCAGAGACTCAACCAAAAGGTGTTGAGGAACCTGTTGTCTTGGTCAGAGATGATGGTCTGTGGTATCCCAAAGTGGACCCAAACTCGTTCGAAGAAGAGCATCAAAGTATCTGTCATTGTGACATTCTTCTTACTATATGTAACGATGGCCATCTTCTAAAACCGATCAACAACCACAAACACGCAGTCATTTTCATGCTTGGTAGATGGAAAACCAAACATGTAATCCATTGAGATGGATTCCCATGACTTCTCGAGAATAGTAAGAGGGGTGTATAAGCCTTGCGTCTTAATGGTTGTCTTGGCAATGGCATAGGTAGTGCAAGATCCGATATACTTACTAACGTCCTATCGAAGTTTTGGAAAATAAAAATGTTTCTGAAGAACAACCACAATTTTCTCTACGTAAAAATGTCCTGCCACCCGACTGTAGTGGGATTCCCAAATCAAATTTGCACTCACTTTTAGGAACACAGAGATGGCCCAGGTGGAATAAGAGTGTATCCTGAATGTGAAAATCAATGACAGTGGTGCTTGTACCCAAGAGATGATATATGGTGGAAAAGTTTGGATCTTGTTGATAAATTTGGGGCCACTCTAATGCTTCATGTCCACATGAATGGAGAAAAGTGATGAGTGTAGCCATAGGAGGCCAACTGAGGTAGTCAACGACACGATTGGAGATACCTATCTTATACTTGATTTTGATATGGAACTGTTGAAGGTAGGTGGACCACTTATAATGGCTATCATTTTGCAATTTCCCCTATGTCTGTATGAAATGTAGAGGCTTGTGATTAGTGTGTATGATCGTCTCTTTCCCTAGAATGTAATGTTTCCATTAACGATAGTCTTGTACAATGGAATACATTTCTTTGTCATAGTTGGGGTATTTTCAGACAGTATCAGAGAGTGTCTCACTATGGTATGCCACAGGATGCCCGTGATGAGTGAGAATTGTGTCCACAACATAGTCATATGCATCAGTCTCAATATCAAATGGTTTTTGCAAATCAGGCAAGGAGAGTATTGGAGCTAAGCCCAAGCGATGTTTCAGATCATCGAATTTTCAATGTTGTTCCTTCTCCGACATGAAATTGGCCCTACCACTGCCCTTGGTCACTTGGTTGAGGGCCCATGCAATAAGGGAGAATCCCAACATGAATCATCGGTAGAAATGGGCTAGTCTTAAGAAGCTTCGAAGCTCAATCAGTGTGGTCAGTGTTGGCCAGTCAGGGATGACTTGGATCTTAGCTAGATCAACATGTACCCCATGCTCATCAACAATGTAGCCCAAGTATTGAACCATGTTCATGCCAAAAGAGAATTTGTCCAAGTTGACATAAGGCTTGTGTTGTCACAAAGTGCTAAAAACCTATTGAATATGTTGCATGTGCTCCTCCCACATTTTGTTGAAGATGAGGATGTCATCCAAATATACTACCACAAAGGAGTTGGTGAAGGGTCTCAATGCATCATGCATCAACCTCATGAAAGTGTTTGGTGCATTTTTTAAGACAAAGAGCATGACTAACCATTCGTAGAGACTATAACATCCCGCTCTTGTGTGCACTAAGCGAAATTATTCTTTGAGGACACTTGCTTGCAAGTGATCCAGATTATTATACTATTGGTAATTTGATTATGATTATGAGGCATTATGAATTGATGACATGTTATTTTGTTTTATTGACATAGGTAGGTCCTATTGACTCGGTTTCCCGAGTGTGCAAGAATTTGGACCTTGAGGATGTAGAGGCATCGATGAAACCCCTTGGACTCCAGACCGAGTTAGGGAGTGGACAATTGGGGTTTGATTGTTGTATATATGACCTATGTGCATCTGATTAGATGTTATGATTATGGATTTTATTATGACACGATTCATTGATGTTGCAGGTTGACAACAGCTTGCCGACCAGACTCACATGTGGAGTAGAGGAGTCATGCATGATAACCAGAGACATTGAGGGAGATGTGTGGACAACATCCCTGCCACAACCTACTAGAACTCCCACCGTGGCTCAAACTATAGGTTAACAATTACCTAGTTCAAGAAGAGCCACGATGTCGTGAGGGTCGACTGCAACATTCACTCACGATGATTCTAAGGGGCACGCAATAAGGCAGGGGCCTTATTCCTTAGAGGCCCTTAGTCTCCCACAATATCACCTGACATAGTGTTGACTCTAGAGGTTTTTTATGTCTACCAAGTTAGTCAAGAGGCGAGTGGCACCCTTGGAGCACATAGTGTGTCCTAAAGAGCACGCTGTGCAAGAAAAAAGGGAAGAGGCAAGTGGCACCCTTGGAGCACACAGTGCGTCTTGAAGAGCACGTCGCGCAAGAAAAATAGAAAGAGGTGAGTGGAACCCTTGGAGCACCTAGTGCATCCTGAAGAGCATGTCACCTTGTTAACTAATAAGTGATTAAACCTAGATGGCCTTATAACGAAAAATGTGATATGAAATATTTAATACAATCTCCCTAATAAAATGTCGCCCAAACTTTGAAAATAAAATCTAATTCTAAGTCATACTTGTGGTAGAAAAAAATAAAATTAATACTAATAGTCATCGTTAAAATGTGACAAAAAGGGGGTAAGAAACTCGACTAAATTATTAAAAACAATTTTTTGAGGGATTTAAAATTTTAAAAGGGAAATAATTGTTTGTCATATGTGCTAATTAAAATTTTTACTAAAATGAAAAAGGGGTAAAGTCTACAATTACTAATTTGAGTTTTAAATAAAAAGGGAAAGAGGGAAATTTAAAAGAATTAAGAAACTAAGGAAAAAGGGGGAAACATAAAGAGAAAGGGAAACATAAGGAAAAAGAAGAATGACTAACTTAGTAAGGTATCTTGCATTTAAGAACTTTCTAAATTGAACTCAACTAGTAAATTAGTAAGAGGGTAGGTCTTTATAATGTGTAAGGGATTATGGGGACACCTAGGAGCGATTCTAGGAATGCTTTTAGGTGGGTGAGGGAAATAGGAGTAAATAATTAGTTAATGAGATTAATTTATGGTGCAATGAAGGGGATGGGTGACACATGTACGGGGAGGATTTTTATGAATTAAATTATTGAACAATAAATTAAATGGGAATTTGGGAAAGTAATTGACTTAGAAAATCTATATAAAGGAGGGAGAAGGAGGAGGATGGATATTTTCTGTTATGCATAATGTTACGCTACAGAATTTTAGACTTGATTGACTTAGCTTGTGGGAGTTGGGATACCAACCTCGGTGAGGAGTGGTAGCTCAGCCTTGCGAGGCAAGCTGGGAGCTAGTCGTTCTCTAATTTAGTGTGCGTGGCCCCTTTGCGGCTCGGGGTTCTAAGGGGGAAGAAGATTGTCCCTATTGTTGGTTGGGAGGTACCGGTGAGGTCTCATTATTCGATAAGTGGGAGATGCACAGATCATGCGAGACAATGAATCAGAGTGGATGACTTGGGCTATGGTACGGTTACTTTTATTTTTCATGGTAGATGATTATTTACCTCACGCTTTTATTTATGTGATTTTAACTGTGTATAGAAGGTGTTGAATCAACATTTTAATTGATAACTTAATTTCCCCATAGCCTTAAGCTCATTGTTGATTTGATTCCCTTGGCCTTCGATCCCTGAATGTTGTGACTGACCTATTGGTTTTATCAATTTGTTGTGAAGTGTTCTTATTTTTTTTTACTTCATCTTCATCCCTAGTTCTTCATTCTGTGCCTAAACAGTCGGCCACGAGCCAAATCGACGGTCATCACTTTGGTGCATAGTGACCTATAGATTCTAATTCCCTGCTTTTCTATGTGTGGATGATGAGAGAAGGATGTGTTTGCCCAGTGGTTTACCCCTTCTTATCTTCGTACCTTAATCTTCGCCTTGTTTTGGTATTTGCATGTTATATCACCTCTGTGTCCTAATCATTCTCGGCATCTGAAAACTGTGTTTAGTGTTCTCTGCATTTCAACACCCTCAACCACAAAATTCTAACTCTGTGTTTTTATATATTGCTCAATAATTTAACTCTGCTTGGTAATACCTTCCTGGCTATTTAACTCTATGTTTTTTTTTTTTTTTTTATGGCCATATTTGTTGCAATTCATTTATATTTTCAGGGTGATTTTCCCACTCCTTAAGACAAGAACAGTTGCTTGTGTATCTGGCGATTTTTCCACTCTTTAAGACAACAACCGTAGCTTATGTATCTGACGATTTTGCCACTTCTTAAGACTGCATTTCATTTTTATTTACAGGGTGATTTTGCCACTCTTAAAGACAACAATCATTGCTTGTATTTACCTAGCGATTTTGGCCATTTTAAGACTGCAATTCGTGCTTGTTTACCTGGCGATTTTTCCACTTCTTGTGACTGCAATTCATTTATATTTTCATGGCGATTTTGAAACTCCTTAAGACAACAATGGTTGGTTGTGTATCTGGAGATTTTTCCACTCTTTAAGACATCAATCGTAGCTTGTGTATCTGGCGATTTTGCTACTTCTTAAGACTACATTTGGTTTTTATTTACAGGGTGATTTTTCCATTCCTAAAGACAACAATCATTGATTGTATTTACCTGGCGATTTTGGCCATTTTAATACTGTAATTTGTGGTTGTTTACCTGTAAATTTTTTCACTTCTTAGGACTGCATTTTGTTTTTATTTTAAGGGAAAATTTTCCCTGCAATTTTATACATCTGACTTGTTTCTTTTTTCTCCATCAAATGCCTATGCCTTACTGGTTAATGGGGGCGTAAGGGTGAGCATTTTTGTGTAATGGTGGATTTTATTGATAACGATTTTACTTGGTCCATGATTGTTCCTCTTTTTTTTAAATCGTGAATACCTGGCAATGAAGGTATAGGTTGTATGGAAACATTTTTAATTACTATATGACTGAGATTTGTAGTCTGACAGTGAATTGAAATGATAGGGAGCATAAATCCCATACATTTAGACCGCAGGGTCTTCATCTTGTATTCAGTTAATTTCATTATTAACTATTAGTAGTGATTAAAAGAATGTAATAAATCGTGCAAGATTTCAACGATTTTGCCAATGGTTAACCTCTACAAATTTTCCATTAATCTCTGCAATTAATCTCTTCCATTTATCATTTTTAATCTTTGTAATTTTGCGTATTCATGTCTTTATTATCTCCATGTCTTCATGTATTTATTAATCTCTAAAAATTGCCACTTATCTTTGTGTCTTCATGGCTATATTTGTCTGGAGGTGGCAACCATTTATCTCTGTGTCTTCTTGTCTTTTGCCAGCCTTGTCATTTGGACACTCTGCCCTTTGCCCATACTTCATTGCGATTTGATTTCTCTGAAAATGTTTTGGCGCATAGCTGGATTTGATCACTTTTCTTGTAATGTATAGCTTGATTTATATGGTATGGTTAAGCGATTGGTATAATGTGATTTTACTATATAGAGTTATCTTGTATTATTGCGCAATGTTCTCTTGCTAACTTAGTATTATTACAGTGTGCATTATTGTTATCATTGTTAACTTAGAATTATTACAGCGTGTATTATTGTTATCATTGTTATCTTAGCTTTATTACAGCACGTATCATTGTGATCATTTTTAACTTAGCATGTATTATTGGGTTATGTTATCCTTATGACAACGATAACATGGCACTTTGTTTCTGGACAATGTTCTTCTGTTATTAATTAGCATTAATAATTATTGTTGTCAGATAGCATTTAAAATTAGCATTAAATCTCATTGAATAACGTCGAGGTGAAAATTATTTATAAACAACAAGATAGAATTAAAATTTCATTGAATAGCGCCAAATGGATTTTATTTATAACCGCATAACAACATAAAATGGAAGTAAGGATAGCATTGAAGTGGCATTAATTATAAACATCGATCACATTAAGGATTATCCCTTTTAGACAATAATGTCGATTATTTTTATAAGCAGCATGGAGCACCTTTAAAATGTTAAGTAGTTAACTTATTTTAATGGATAGTTTATAATTCTTGATAAGCGTATTTGATTTGGTTAAGTGCCTTTATTAGGGTGCTTTATGATAACATTTATGACCTTAGTAGCTTGGTAACAGTTCGACCTTAGCACTTTGACATCTGGCTGATCAATTCTTGGATGGGTTATTGGCGGAGTCGGGTATTAGCTTGAGATTTTTCTTTGATTGTAGTCATCTTGTGTCTTGTCGACCTGTTTCTTGGGGTATCGGTGTAGCCTTCTTGTCAGTATTTGGCTCCTAGCGCATCGGATTTATCTAGATTCCTTGGTCCAGATAGGAGGTGTCGCGCAAAGGTTATAGTCGTGCCTATCACATGGGGAGGACATGATTCCCGATGAGGGGATCATTGTGTGCCCTAAGAGATAGAGGCGAAGGATAAATTGGCTAAGGTCGGTGCCTTTTGTGTGGGTTTTGTTGACCGATGTAAATTTTTGTTAGCGCTTAAGTTGTAACACCTTGATGCGTTTGGTTTGTGTGCCTTGAGGTTCTAGTCATTGGTCATCAAGGCCATTATGTTGGGAGGCGGATGTTGTCCCTTAGCTTGTAGGCATGGCATTGTTTGTGTCGTGTGGGTAGTAATTTCTCCTTGTTGTTTTATGCATGTTTCACCCAATTGATCTTGTGCCAGTGCGTGGATTTATAGTCATATGATGCCTATTTAGCGAGCGGGTGCTCACCATCAGATGTGTTGTTTAGCTGTAATCATGGTTGTCATCCCGTTTAAAAAAATAAAATCACTTTCTGCTTCGCTTGTAGTCATAACGATCAGGTCGTTACATATGGTATGAGAGTGGGGTTCAACCCGTGACTTGGGAACACTACGAGTTTAGTTGTTATGATATTGATTATAATTTTGCTAATTAAGTTGACTTGTATTCGTGCAGGTAATCATGGTTAGAGGACGTCGCAGAGGTAGATGATGGGGTTCTAGGGGAGGAGGCACAACACCTCCAGTAGCATCCACACCTGAGGGGTCTAACCTTGAGGGAGATGAATAGGTTGTCGGATAGGAGAAGATAATAGTGGGTGATGTGGTTGGGTTGATGAGGTGTTTTCAGCGGATGTCTAAGGCACTGATCAGCCATTTGGACAAAGAAGAGGCCAGGGCGTCGACACCCCCTGAGGGTCCACCACGCTCTCTGGTTGGTACTGGTAGCATTCACCGCAAACTTGAGAATGTCAAATTTCTCGATTTCTTTGGTGCCCCGGACGGGGCAGTCGCCAAGGCATGGTTGGAGAATATGGTGATGTTCTTTGGACTTCGTGACTATACCTCCAACATGAAGGTCTGCATGGTGGTATTTTAATTGAAGGGGAGCACTCTTCTATGGTGTAAGACACTCCTGCCACAATTGAACATGGTCATCAAAGACATGTCATGGGAACTGTTCGAGGAACGGTTCCTAGAGAGGTACATTTCAGAGGAATTCATTGAGCGTCAACTCAACGAGTTCAACGCCTTACAAAAGGGTGGCCATACAGTGCCCGAGTATGAGCCCTATTTTATGGAGTTGATTCGGTATGCTTTGCATCTTAATACTAAGAAATTTAAGGTCAACATGTTTTTGTTTGCCCTTAATGGCAACATACGTGAAAATTTTAGGATTTTGATGCCTCAGAACTTGCATGATGTCACCCAGAAGGCCCTCATAGCAGAGGAGGAGCTTGTTAGCAAGGTTCAGGGAAAGACTCTAGTGAAACCGACAGGGTAAGTGTCATTCGGTGCACAGCAACATCAGACACCAGCCAGACATATGCCTGGATATTGTCACTTCTAGAGGGGATACACTTTTACTACACCTTAACAACCAATGCCTCAACAACAGATTCCTTATCGAGGACCACTGCATCAGCAAAAACGTCAACCACAGCAGCAGTAGTTTAGGCCTGTTAAGTAGAACATACCAGGATTCCAGGTCGGTGGGCTTTCAACTTCTACTTTGGTACCAGAAGTATTGGACCGAAGAAGGGGTGTTGGACATGTGGGGAGCCACACTACTAGCATGACTTCCTAGTGGAGAGGACTAGAGCATATGGATCGGTCGGACCCACTACTGTGGGAGATTTGGGAAAAGCCCATCAAATTCATGCAGTGGTGAATAACCGCTAGGTAGAGCACCGGTCGACTGTGCTCGATACATCAGGTACCGTCAATGACCATACCCTTAGTATTTTGATAGATCTCGGTGCTACCAAAAGTTTCATTTCTGGTGCAGAACTAAAAATGATTAAGGTAAAGGAAGTCAAACAAGATGAGTTTAGCTTTGTATAGATGGATTTGAGAGCTAAACAAAATATTGGAGGAAGGGTTACAGGGTGTACCCTAAACCTTAGAGAGTTTGTCACCAGGACCAACATATACATCACGATCTTAGGATATTATGATGTCATGATTGGTATGGACTGTCTTGAATCACATGAGGCGATACTCAATTGTAAGATTAAATGGTTGAGCTTGGTTGATGATGAGGGAAAAAGATGCATGATTGTAGGACATAACCATGGAGTTTCCCTGAGGTTCATCTCTTCCTTGCAGCTACAAAAGAGAATGTGCAAGGGATGTAAGCTTTATGCGATCCTTATGTTAAACGAGAAGGGAATAGAGGAAGGTCTAGAACACCTTCCTGTGGTGAGAGAGTTTGTGGATGTCTTCCCGGAAGAGTCACCTGGGGTGCTGCCAGAGAGGGAATTGGAGTTTATCATAGACCTAAAACCAGGAATTGGACCGATAGCTAGAATGCCTTATCGGATGTCGACCCCAAATTTACAGGAGTTGAGAATGGAACTGAAGGAATTGTTGGACCTGGGACTTATACGTCTGAGTGTGTCACCATGGGGTGCACCTATTATTTTCATAGGAAAGATGGATGGGTCATGGAGGCTCTGGATTGACTACCGTCAATTTAGCAAGGCAACGATCCAGAATCAATATATGTTACTGAGGATTCATGATCTGTTTGATCAGATGAAGGGTGATATGGTGTTCTCAAAGATGGATTTGTGATCAGGGTATCACCAGTTATGGATCAAGGAGGATGACTGTTGAAGGAAAATCTCCCTGCAGACAAGTAGATCTCCTCAAAGAGCTAGACTCTTAACTCTAAGACAGAAAGTGATTATCATGGTCACTGACTTCCTTTTAGATCTAGTTGGACTAGTGTGTGAGGAGGAAGGAGAAAAGAAGTACCTTTTACCGGTGTTTGTCCCTGCATGCTCCGAGTTGAGCTCCAATCTTTCACTCCTCGATAAGCCCTGTAGACAAACAAAGTACGACTACTTCCTTCTCTATCAAGATTAGTCCGAAATAGGTCTATCTACTAAAGAGACAAATTCATGTGAGATTGAACAAGAATTAGAAACAAACAAACCAAGAAAATTATATTAATGAGGACAAAACATTGCTTACAACCGTAGATGAATTGAAACAGTTTCATCAAGTCCTCCTTGTCTACCCCTTTCTCAAAAGATCCATGATCTGAATGATGATAGCTTCACTGATTTCTCCCTATGAGATCATAGGTCTCTTGCCTCCAAATTATCTCTGTTCCAGCACCACTTATAAGATCATAAGTTTGGTGTGATTCTCCCTTTTCTCTCCCCTTTCACCATTAGAAAGATTTCTTATATAGCCTTGGAGAGGCTTTAACCACTTGAGATATCCTTGGGGAAGTTGAGGATTTGCCTCCTTCAGTTGAGGATCTTCCCTAAGAACATGGCTGGACTAGGGATTCAAGCTCAACTTCTTTCTAAGAATGAAAAGATACTTCCCCCATTCATCTCAACAACTCAACTGCTGCCTAAAATAGGTAGCACTTCCTCAAAAGGGCCATCAGATCATTGTAGAGCTCCCCAATAGACTTACGGGGGGAACCAACTCTCCTAAAGACACCAACGCTCCCTCAAAAGGGCCAAAGGAGCTTTATAACGCTCCCAGATAGTGTAAGGGGGAGCGCCAGCGCTCCCAGAAGAGGTATAGGGGAGCGCTCTCCTTCAAAAGCTTAGTTTTTGGAGTGCTTTTCGATGGAAAAAGGTTCATGAGCCCAGTTAACCTTTCCTCCTCTTCCAGATCAAGTGTTTGACATGTGCCAAGTATGCTTTCTTTAACACTTGCGACACTTGCGACCTTTGTAATGATGATACTTGTGACACTATCAAAGTGAGTATTTTTGATGTGTAACAATGACATCCCTAAGACCACCTTTAAGATGAGGTTTGGGCATTATGAGTTTATGATTTTATCGTTTGGATTGACAAATGCCCAGGGGTATTTATGAGTTTGATGAACAGGATGCTCCGCGAGTACTTGGACAAGTTCATCCAAGTATTCATAGACGGTATTTTGATTTACTCTCGGACAATGAAGGAGCATGACGAGAACTTGCACTCGGTACTACAGTTTCTGCGAGAGAACAAATTGTATGGGAAGTTGTCCAAATGCTCATTTTATCAATCAAAGATTCACTACTTACGGCATGTCATCTACGACGAAGGTATCTTCATGGATCAAGCAAAGGTCGAGGCTATTATGGAATGGTATGTGTCGACAAATGTCCCAGAAGTGTGTAGCTTCATGGGTTTTCCAGGATACTATCGATAGTTCATCGAGGGATTTTCAAAGATAGGAAATTTGATCACAAAATTGCAGAAAAAGAACAAGAATTTTTCTTGGACCGAGAAATGTGTGGAAGAATTTCAGAGGATGAAGGATTTGTTGACAACAACAACGATACTAAAGGTCCCTGACATGGACATGAAATTCTTGGTGTTCACTGATGCATCCAAGGAAGGCTTAGACGGAGTCTTGATGCAAGACAATTGAGTGATTTCTTACATATCGAGGAAAATAAGAAGGCATGACGAGAACTATGTGATGCACGATTTGGAGTTGTTAGCCATTGTATATGCCTTGAAGGTTTGGAGACACTACCTTTTTGGATGAAAATGTGAACTAAAAATGGACCACTGTGGACTACAACACATCTTTATGCAAAGCGACCTGAATGCACAACAACGGCGTTGGTCGGAATTGCTTAGAGAGTACGAATTCAAGATTTCTTACATAAAAGGAACAGTGAACCGAGTGGAAGATGCATTGAGTTGAAGACCACACATTATTTTGGTGTTGCCTCTTAAGACAAATCTACATGAAAAGATTCTAACTTTACAGTGCGACGATGACTGGTACAAAGAGGTTGAGGATTTTATCAGACAAAACACAATTATGGTACCAAGATTTGAAGGATTTACGCTTGAAGACGATGGATTAATGAGATTTAAAAATCAGATTTACGTACCATTGAACGATGAGTTGAGGATTTTGATCCTAAACAAGGCTCACAGAGCAGTGTACATGGCCCACCCAGGAGTCACGAAGATGAGGGCGAACTTTAAACCCCTATTCTTCTGGAAGGGAATGAAAGAAAACATAGTCAACTATGTGGCCAGATGTCTAGAATGTCAGCAGGTAAAGGCTGAACATAGACATCCAAAAAGATTACTACAGCCACACGCTATTCCAGAATCAAAATGGGAGGTCATTTCGATGGATTTCATTGTTGGATTGCCACTAACAGTAAGGAGACACAACTCAATTTTTTTGGTAGTTGACACTCTAATGGAGAGTGCTCATTTTATTCCAGTGCGTACGACATATTAGGAACCTGGAATATCTAGAGTTTTCATCAATGATATTGTGAGGTTGCATGGCATGCCTAAGAGGATTATATCTTATCGAGGATCGGTGTTTACTGAACGATTTTAGACTAGTTTCCAAGAGGCCTTGGGAACCCAACTTAAATTTAGTACTGTGTATCACCCGAAGATTGATGGGCATACCGAATGAATGAACCAGACCTTGGAAGACATGTTGCGCATGTACATGATGAACCAACAAAAGCATTGGGAAGAATTCTTTCCATTGGCAGAATTCACTTATAACAATAGTTACCAAAGAACCATTAAGATGGCGCCTTTAGAGTTTCTCTACGGGCGATCGTGTCGGACGCCTTTGAGTTGGGATCAACTTGAAGATAGGGTCCTAATGGGACCAGAAGTGATCCAAGAAATGGAAGACCAAATGAAAATAGTAAGACAAAGGATCAAAGAAGCGCATGATCGACAAAAGAGTTATGCTGACACGCATTGTGTCGACCGTAGTTATGAAGTTGGCGATCGAGTATTCTTGTGGGTAAAACCGCATAAGAGTTCGATCAAGTTTGGAAAGGTAGATAAAATCTCCCCTAGGTTCGTGGGACCCTTAAATGTTTTGGAGAGGAAACGGCCCATGGCCTATCGACTAGCCTCTCCTGATTCTTTAAGGCGTATGCATGATGTTTTTCATGTATCTATTTTGAGACATTATATTAGTGATCCTACACATGTTATTGACATGAGTTCCTTGCAGGTATCGGATGAGGGGGCTCTCATGGCTGAGCCGATCCACATATTGGATCATTGCATTCAATAGCTATAGTGTCGAACAATAGATCAAGTCAAGGTTCAGTGGGACAACTATAGTCCGCACTCGGTGACCTGGGAGGATGCATATGATATGCGCTAGCAGTTTCTAGTTTTTTTTGATAGATAGACTTATGATACTTTGATACACATTATTTTGGCACTTATATACTATGAAACTTTAGGATGAAGTTTAGACCAAGAGGGGTGTATGTAACATCCCGCTCTTTCTCACACTGAGAGAACTTATTCTTTGAGGACACTTGCTTGCAAGTGATCCAGATTATTATACTATTGGGCATTTGATTATGATTCTGAGGCATTATGAATTGATGACATGTTATTTTGCTGTATTGACATAGACAGGTTCTATTGACTCGATTTCATGAGTATGTAGGATTTTGGACCTCGAGGATGTAGAGGCATCAATGAAACCCCTTGGACTCCGGACCGAGTAAAGGAGTGGACAATTGGGGTTTGATTATTGTATATATGACCTATGTGCATCTGATTAGATGTTATGATTATGGATTTTATTCTAACATTATTCATTGATGTTGCAGGCTGACGACAGATTTCTGACTAGACTTAGATGTGGAGTATAGGGGTCACGCACTATAATCAGAGATGTTGAGGGAGAGGTATGTAAAACAGCCCTGCCACAACATACTAGCACTCTCGTCGTGGCTCGAACTCTAGGTTAACGATTATCTAGTTTGAGAAGACCCACGATGTTGTGAGGGCTAACTGTGATAGTCACTCACGATGATTCTAAGGGGTGCACGATAAGGCAGGGGCCTTAATCCTTAGAGGCCCTTAGTCTACCACAAGATCATCTAATGGAGTATTGACTCCAGGTGTTTTTGATGGCTACCATGGTTATAACCCTAAATTGAACTTGACACGCATACCTAGCATCGGGACATCTAACTTGTTATCTTTACCAATCTGTTATTGAACAACTCTTCTAAAAAACACAATTTTTAAGGTGTACGGGCCCTACACCATTATTGCCTATGTACACATGCTTGCTGAGCCACTGCAGCCCACGTACACTCACAGAATATCACGAAATGTGTAAATTTTCATAGGATTATAGTTTCTGGGCCGTTACTTAACCATTTGACTGTCCATTGCCATTCACCCCAACCATTACTATCCCTTTTGGCCTATAAAAGAAGGGGTTGGGGTCCCATTGCAAAAAGAATCATGAGAGCAAAGAAACTTTGCCCATTTTATCAATCCCCCTTTGCCCCAATTGTAAATCCCTTACCATTTCCCTAAGAGAGAAATGAAGAGGAGAAGAAGACATGGAAGCAGTTGGTGCATGGTGAAGAGGAGCCTAGGACCAAGTTCAAGGAGAAATGACGGTCTCATGTTGTAAGCAACTTTTGTGAGATTAATATAAAGAAGTACTTTTTCTATCCCGCCAAATGACGTCTTTAACTTATATGATTTGTTTACATTTCTTGTTTATGATGTCTAACCCACTAATCCATATGTAGAATGCATGCTTGTAGTTTCTTGTTTGTCTTTTGATGAATGCAGATCAGCCCTGGGAGGAGATTTGTAGTCATGAAACAACTAAGCACAAAGGGATTGGCACCAGATTCAGAGTTTAAGGTAGGCCTACCGGATCCCTCTCTCTTGTCTTTTATGTATGATTGTGGGGTAATGTTGGGATAGTGATAAAAATTAGGAGAATTTAGACAGTTAGCTTTGCCTACACTTTAGGCCCTTTGTGTAGTCTGTAGAAGGGTTTTCCCACTATAGCGGAATTGGCGACTGTATTGGGGATGCCTCTAGGGTATTTGGGGATTTTTATTTTTGGGTTCTTTGAATAAGTTCATTCAGTATTTTATGAGTTTCTGTGAGCTTCTGTGTCATCAAGGGATGTTGGTATTCCATGCCAGTACTCCCTGCCTGTGTTAGAATGTTGTTTTTTCATTGTTTTTAGAACTTATAGAGGTGTACGTGGCCTGTAGTGGGCCTGCACACGTGCACATAGGCTTTGGATTTGGAAAACCCATGTACATACGTTGGTTGTTGAAGTGACAGTAGCGTTCCTGTGTTGAGAAGATATTTTGCAAAGAAGAGGCAGTCATCCCCTTCCCTATCAGAAGTCATACTTCTCAAGGGTCTTCTTGATCTAGCCCTAGTCTCTATTTTACCAGTCTGTATCCTAGGTATGACCTTAGCATATCTTTCTTTTCATCAAAAGATTTATTGTGTTTTCTTTAATAGGGTTTTTAGACAAGTTGGTGAGTCTTATTGGATCTTCTTGTTTGGTATTGTCAATGACTCCCCGCAATCTGCGATTGGGCCAGAAGTTATTTCTTGGTCCTGTCTTGTCGGTATTTTTCCCTTTTTTTCTTTAGAAGAAAAGAAATTGATTTTCAAATTTCTTGTTTTGAAGCATAAAACAATAAAAATAAAATATTTCATTACTTTGTTTGGTAAAGTAGTTTAGGTTAGTTGCTTTGTTTACCAAGGAAAAATAAAGTATGCTTAAGTTCTTTATTTGAATGCTTAGGACATTAAGTAGCTCGTAGTCGAGCGAAATCTTGTTTTCAGTTTTTCTTTTCAAATATATGAGAAAAGTAGTTATGAAAAGTTTGGTCAAAGAGTTTCAATTGGAAAATCTTTATTTGTGAAGAAAGAAGTACTTTTGTTTCCAGTATAATCTTATGCTCTTCTCTTTCGTCTCTTAAAGAACATCATTGGTTTCACTTTTGTTCCTTTTGACTTGAGACAGCCACTAAAATTAACACCTAATTAAAATTTATTAGACTTTGTGTTTGAAGGGTTCATCAATTTAGTCTAAGATAGAGCCTTGATTTAGGATTGGAGAGGAAACTCTTCAAGGCTACAAAAACAAACATAAGAGTCTCAGCTAGGGCGTTCTTGAAAGTCTAGTAACCGTGAAAGTTATCTGGGACCCCCCTCTAATAAAAGGGCTAAACACAAGGTCACATGTGGAAAGGTAGCCGAGATAACTGCTCCAAAGCCAGACCAAGCGTAGTGGGGAACACATATAGAGGGATTATCTTGGGATTTCATTGATCGAATTTTCCACAGATCTTTGTGGGTCTCGAATCTGTTAGAGGCCCTCAGTCATCTTTTGGAACACTTTATTTTGATACCCTTGATAGGTTTCGGGATTTATACCCTGCTCATTGTGGTCCACTTGACTATCAACTGTACCCGCCCGGTGACTATTCACGCACTAGAAACCTAGTTGTCTTTATCTTAGTGACTTACACAGGTGACTGTGGGGGTATAACGTGGTACCTAGGGCAGACATTAGGCCACACTTTGCAGAGTATACCCAGAGGTTTCTTCCGTATTCAAGCTGCACTTGCATCGGCAAGTTGCTCTAGTGTTGGTTGTTGTAACTGTTCTTCCGACTAGCTAGTGATCTTCTTGTCTTACCTCATAGGAACTATTTCTAGTGTGTGTTGGTTTTTAAAATGATTATAGAAAGCCCTAGTGTGTCATTTATATTCTCTCACAGTGGAGGATTAGGAGCTATGTCGGTCGCGAAGGCTTTTGGGCCTGCCGTCGGTTGATCTCGAGCCACCCCTGCCACCGCTAAGGTAAAAACTATACCAGCATGGGTCTTTTGAGGTGACTGGGTTACAAGAAACTCTGCCCAACTCATCTACAAAAGGAGAACATTTGATTCTAGATGAATCAATCATTTCTGACCTCAGAGCACAATCTCTTGGTCTCATTGATCTATCGGTGCCCATCATTGTACAGGTTCAACCTTACAAGCATTAGGTAGTGTCACAAGCGGCGATGGAAACAAATGTTGCTACCTCTTTAGGGAATACTCATATTTTCTCTACGGATGTCAGTACAGGGGGTTTTCCACCTCCTAACCAACTATCATTGGTCTGTACCACTACGGTATTGACTACCTCTACCTCAGGAAATGGTCTTATTCCATCTATGGAGGCGATCACTGGTCCTTTCACCCAGAGTCCGACATGCCCTCCGTTCTCATACGAGATGCCTAGCTTTGCTAGAAACTATGTCCTTTCCTCCTCCACTCTATAGACATTAGGTCTAGGGGCAGGGAGCTCGAATGCTCCTCTGCAAGGATCCATGGGGGGCATTTCATCTCCCTATAACACTTTCCCTTACGGAGGGGGTCATATACCTCCTTTGTCCCCTTCGCTCAGCGGTGCCCACCATAACTCTGTCGGGCCGAACGTAAACTATAGTTCATTTGGAGCAGGTAGTCAAGGACTTCCTACTTATAGCATGCCAGTAGGTTCGACACTGTTCTCTTTGTTCATCTCATTTGGTAACAATGATTTCTCCTTAGCTACCATCTCGATCGGGGGAAACCCCGGTTATGGACAACAACCTCCTGTACAGGGTACTACTCCTACATAGGGGGAAAACTTAGGAATTCCTTCCTCACAAGGACCTTGGAATCTGTTGCAGGGATCAGTTCCCTCATCGAGGATGTCGACCAGGGGAAACCCCTTCCATAGCCAATGGAACCTCGAGCAAGGATGAACACCTATGCCCATCGGATCAGTAAGGGGAAACCCTTCCCACAATCCTTGAAATGTGACGCAAGCCCATTCCTTTACATCCTATTATGGGAGTCAGCTGATGACATCTCAACAAGCATAGAATCCATATGCTAGTCATGGCCATGGTTATTACCAAAACCCTCGACAACAACCTAACTTTTCCTCACAACCTGGTGCCATCCAAACTCTAGGATCCTTTTTCCCTGGTTACAATCAAAAACCCAAATTACCATTTCTGGAAACTCTACACTTTCCATACTTGAAAAGTTTATTAAACGACCCCATCTATCATTATCCACGTTGGCCCCCTTTGCTGACCAAGTTTCCTTCAGACATCCCAAAGTTCAAGGTAAATCCCAACGAAGATCCAGGTGATCATGTGACTACCTTCCATTTATGGTGCTCGTCTAATTCTTTGAGAGACGACTTCGTCCAATTGTGTTTGTTTCAACACACTCTCATCGGGAGTGCGGTGAAATGGTACATCGAGCTCGACCGCTCAAGATACGCTTCCTTCAGTGAATTTGAAATGGATTTCTTAAACCATTTCCAATTACTTATGAGATACGATGCCGACATTGAATTGTTGGCCAACTTTGAGCAGACAAAAGAGGACCATATCTCAGATCACATCCGAGAATGGAGATGCCGGAAGAGTTTGATAAAAGTGCTAGTTTCACCAACATTTCTGCTAGAGTGGTTCCTTAAGTCTTTGGTACCCCAATTATCTAAATACTTCGCAACCTTAGGGGTCTTTTCAGAGGAAGAAGTGATAATGAGAGCCCAACAATTAGAACTAATTTATTCTTGGTCTGGTTTACTTTATGAAGTTTTACCAGATGCACCACGATCGATACTTGACAAAATATGACAAAGATTTAGACCACATGTCGATGGCATTGTAGGTTCAGTGAAAACAAAGGTTGTTGATCAGTTGTCGAATCAATTACAACAATTGGAAATACAGTAGACAGTGGCCAGCCAGACCACTGGTTCGGCTACTCCCCCTACCCAAATGTCAGGTGTACACATTGTGCAATAGATAAACCTATGAAATAAGAAACAATGAAAGAAGGGTAAGGGGGATAAGAAACCTACCAATAATGTTGGAAAAGGAAACACTGAAAATAAAAATTTGAAGTATCCTTGTAATATTTGCAAGGAAGACCATCTGACTCACCAGTGCCCTCGGTTTGAGGAGGCCCAGAAGTTATTGGTACAACATCTTCCTGCCATGTTAATGAATCCATTTCCACATGGGAAAAATTTATCTCAAGCTTCTTCAAGTGAGGAAGGGTCTGGTCAGGGACCCCCTCCGTCTTCCAGAAATCCTTCATCCACAAATGTGTACATGATGAAAGGTAGCATTGACATAGCGACTTGGACACGCGACTATGGAATGCCAAACACCCCTGAGAAGGGTAAAGAAGTCGAAAAACCATCTCTTCCTCTCTAGATTGAGAAGACATTGGGAAAAACAATGACATGCATCCCCAAAGGTGCATTCAAGAAAGCTTCTCCCAACCCAAATGCAAGGGCCTCGCAGAACTACTCTGTGGTGGAGGATTTGTAACAAACCCCTTGTGTGATGTAAACTTTGGAGGTCCTCCAGAGCTACCCTTCCCAGAGAAAGGCTATGCTAGCTTCCTTAGGATCTACTGAGACTTGTAATCCAGGAATGATCATGATTGATATGACCGACTTAAAAACCTCTCTTCCTTACCACGTAGTGTTTCAGATAGTAGTGGCTTACACCACGAAAAATTTTACTTGGAACATTTTCTGCACGGTGGTTGATGAGGATCCCTCAACATGCGTGATATATTTGGCATGTTGGAAGGCCATTGGCCAACCCATTTTGTCTCCATCACCTACCCTTCTTACTACTTTCAATGGTCATTCATTCCGACCACATGGAATCATCCCCTCTTTTCTTGTGCAGTTAAGAGGGAAGACCATGTGCATTGAAGTTGAAGTGGTTGATGTGTTTCTCAACTACAATCTCTCGTTAGGAAGGATTTGGACCTACGCTGTGCAAGTAGTGGTCGTGACAGTTTTTTGGGTCTTATTGTTTCCACATGAGGGTCGGATCATGACCATTGATCAGTTATCCTTCTCTCCTCCTGACCCTTCATCGGGGGTATCCATGATCCTGATGATTGATAACCCTCAACCTGACATCGTCAACATAGGGGTTGGTTTGTGCCCACCTTTGATGGGTACTTTCGATTACCCACCTCTGACCGACAATGTCCATTACATGTCAGTTGTCCCCGACCAGCCTAGGGCCGAAATCTTTCAAATCTCATCATTTGGCATGACTTACTTTAACGATCTGTGGACTCTTCCTTCCTCATCAGCCACGATGGAAGGGACAGGGAACCATGGCATGGTCAGGCCTTTGTCCATGACAGAAGTTTCATACTCTAGAGTCCAGCAAGATTTTTCCAACCCTGATCCGACTCCCACAGAGAAGTTGGATCCAGTTCTCGAGCCTATTGTTAGAATATAGAAGATGGTGTGCTCGTTTTACCATTGACGGTACCCTCATCACCCAACCATAGGTCGAAGCTTCCCTCCAAGCACCTTAACCTTGACTGATAATTCCTCCGAAAGCAAACCCTAAGCTAGATAGCCAAACAAAGGGTAGCGCATCATTCCCTAAGGATAACGCATCAAAAAAAGATGATCAAATAGTCCAAACCCTCTCCAAAAGATAGTTCAAGACAATACTAAAAACTTGTTGTTGCTGCAGCCACACCAACAACTCTCCTCCAAACCTGCGCACAAGACTGCAACTGCAGTGTGCACCAAACAACAGAACTGCAATTTTGAGATGCTACAAATGAGAACTGGCGCCCTGTATTTATAGTGGTTCTGCCAGTTTTGTTGAGGCCAAATTCTCCTTCTGGATAAGTGTTTGTTCAGTATATTATTATTATTTCTGGCAGACTTCTTCTCTTGGAGGGTAATAACCTAATATAAATTATCTTCTTGAGCCGAAAAGGCTTCTAGGGTTATTAGCCAACTCATTAGGGTTTCTCTTGCTTCCCGGAGTCTTCTATTCTTGTCAGGTTCACACATGGAGGTAAATACATCCCGCAACTACCATAATATTAACACTCCCTCCTAGCCAGAGAGGTATTTACAGCTAATGGACTTGAGCAAAAAAACATACCATCTACCCGATAGCATCAATATAATCATCTAGACTATTTCATGACTAGATCATGAGCATCACCATCACCATTAGCTGCATCATCTCTCAAAACCACACTTCATCTGAGTAATTAGATATGATGTTGGATAAGTCACTCTCACCATAGAGTGATACAAGAGGAGTAAGAGCTCTGAATTATTTTCCGTCTGGGAAATTTCTATTCATCATCCATCTGAATGATCATTATCTCCAATAAACTGTTGATAGTCTTCAAGGCAATTAGAACAAGGATAGAACACAGTTGTGTCTATTCATAGTAGTATATAACTACAATTCAGTGGTTTACTACCACATCAAGCAACACACAAGTACTTGATCATCAATGTATGGTTGCGAACAATGAAACATATTCACCACAATAGTCCTCATCTACTGTCATAGAGTCTTCATAACAAACATCTGATTGCAACTTGCATAGAAACAATGTTATGATAAAAAGTTGATTTGTTTGGGCCAATCTTTCACTCATGTCTATGAGATCTGAAAGAATATATACCTCACGAACAATGGAACATATCCACCACAGTAGTATATCTCTATTGTCCATAACAATCATCTGATGCCATACTGCATAGAAAAATATTGTTAAAGATAAACTGAATCCTCTGAGCAGATCTTTCACTCATGTTTGTGAGATCTGAAATAATGTCTTCCCTCATCAACAATGGGCTATCTACCCTATTCTTCACAAACAAGGAAGAAGAATTATTTCTGATTTATGAGCCTGGACCATTTCTCACCCTAGGCCATTCTTCCTACACTAATTAAAGTGCACCCTGGACAGAATGTATAAACCCTAAGAAATGTTTGGACCATTCCTCACCCTGGGCCATTCATCCAACACTAAACAAAGTGTAACCTAGAGAGAATGAGTATTCCCTAAGGAATGATTGTCCTTGATTGTTGAGCCTGGACTATTCCCCACCCTGGGCTATTCCTCCGACACTAAACAAAGTGTAACCTGGAGAGAATGAGTCTGCCCTCAAGGAATAACTGTCTGGACCATTCCCCACCCTGGGCCATTCTTCTGACACTAAACAAAGTGTAACCTGGAGAGAATGTATAACCCTCGAGGAATGTTTTTCCTGCATCAACCTGCAAAACAGACCATTCTTTGAAACTTCTCACAACTGTGAAATTCGAAAGAATGACTGCTCGGTGAGGCAGACCATTCTACTTGACCACTACTCAGAGTGACTTCCAAGAAGAATGACTGTCCTAGACCACTCCCCATGTTAACCACAATGGAAAGTAGTTGTCTATGATACATCAACAATCAGTCTGCCTCCCATGTTAACTACAATGGGGAGTCACTGTCCGTCAGAAATCTCAATCCACTTTCTGAATAGGAAAGCATCTGTCCAATCTGGACTATTTTCAAAGATAAATGCTCCCTCCTCACTTGAGAGTTTATTTAAATCACAAAAATAAATGTTTTTCAAAAAAAAAAATTTCGTACTTTCTCTTAGCTTGGAGAATCTTCTCGATCCCCATCTTTTCTCGGAAATATACAAACTTGATTCTGAATAGAAGTTTTTTCAGTATATCTGTTGTCTTCTTAACAGTGGGAATATACTTGAGCTTTACTTCTCCTTCCTGGACTTCATCATGGATAATGTAATGATTGATTTCAAATGTACTTTAGTCTGGAATACTATGAAGGCTTCATGTAGATCTAAACGATAGAGTATATCATAGTTGGAAAGCTGGAACATATCTATGTGGCACTTCTTCTATCATCATGAGATCTGATCTGCTGAGTAGTCATATTGATGTTATAGGAAATCTTGACCACGCTTCTGCTGTGCACTGGAGGTTCTCCATCAAGTTGTCTTCTTCTTATCTGCATATAGGAGTCTCTTTCTGGTATGCCTCAAATTCTTGAGATTGCTCTTCATACGCTTCTTTATTCAATTTCTCTAGAGAATATTCTTTGTATTCATCTGATGTAGGACTCCATCTCATGGATGTTGCGGATGATATAATGACTTATATAGAGATAATTCTGGTGTAATGGAACAATCAATCATCATAGTATTTTCCCTCCATCTGGGAGAACCTCTAGTTCTGGATCTTGCAATGCTTTTATTCATAAGTTTTCCATACACTGTTCTTCATCACGACTTTCAGTTCTTCTTGTTGACTTCTTTTAGTGAGTTCATATTAGGCTGGTAATCTTGTGATTCTTTGATACAATGACTAGTTGTTCTGGTTTCTTTTTCTTTCTTGGAATCTTCATGTTTTTCTTTTACTTTTGGGTCCATGGAGTTTCTTATAGATTCCATGCCC
>ML781053.1:638844-663536 GCA_009831015.1 Picea engelmannii
GCAACCTGAAGGATTCTCATTGACAGACAATCCTAATTATGTTTGTAAGATGAAGAAGGCCTTATATGGACTAAAACAAGCACCACGAGCTTGGTATTATAGACTGGACAAATTTCTACAAGAAAAAGGGTTCAAGAAAGGCAATGTTGACAATAACCTTTACATAAAGTCTGAAGGTGATAATTTACTAGTTGTTTTGGTTTATGTAGATGATATTATTTTTGGCTGTACTAATGAATCATTTGTCCAGTGGTTTTCTAATTCTATGCAAACAAAACTTGAAATGTCCATGATAGGAGAACTGTCATATTTTCTTGGCTTACAAGTAAAACAAAGCTCTGCAGGAATTTTATGTTGAAGAAATTTCAGATGGAAGATTCCTCTACAGTTATCACACCTATGGTGGTTGGTTGCAAGCTGAGTAAAGATGATATCTCACCTGATGTTGATCAAAGAACATATCGCTCTATGATAGGCAATCTTCTGTACATCACAGCATCTCGTCCTGATATAATGCAAGCTATTGGAATGGAAGGTCGTTTTCAGTCTGCTCCTAAACAAAGTCACTTGGTAGCTGTTAAAAGAATATTCAAATATCTGAAGGGAACAATGACATATGGACTGTGGTACCCTAGAAATCAGAATTTCCAGTTAATTTCTTATTCAGATGCAGACTGGGCAAACTGTGTTGATGAGAGAAAAAGCACCAGTGGAGGAGTATTTTTTCAGGGTGACTCATTAGTTGCATGGCTTAGTAAGAAGAAAGGATCTATTTCATTATCCAATACAGAGGCAGAATACATTGCTGCTGCTACTTGGTGCACACAAATATTATGGATGATACAAACTCTTACAGATCTGAAGAAAACTTACACTGATCCTATTCCAATTCATTGTGACAACACTAGTGCCATTAGTGTCTCCAAGAATCCTATTCTTCATTCCAAGACTAAGCATATTCCAATCAAGTATCATTTTCTCCGAGAAAAAATTACAAACAGAATTGTTCAGATGAATTATATTCCTTCCAAAGAACAGATTGTTGATATCTTTACTAAACCATTAGCAGCAACCCCTTTTGGATATCTTCGTCAAAAGTTGGGGGTCATAATCTCTTGTGCCTAATCTGTTCACCTATTTAGGGGGAGTACTTATTGAATATCTGGTGTATTTCCAAGATGCTTATAGTTTATAGCGGGAGTAGGTTTTTATAACAGATTAGGGGAAGAATGGTTCTTCTTTGACATTGATGTCAAAGGGGGAGAAAAGAGCAGGAGAGAAGATCTGAATACATGTGGGTGCTTGTGTTTCCATCAATGCCAAAGGGGGAGATTGTTGGCAAATATTTAACAGACAGTTAACAGACAGCGAATGCTTGTCATTGATGGCAACAGTGAAGATGACATGAGAACAACAATTTTGTAATTGACAGGAAAATAGAAGATAAGTTCAGAGAGGTGAATGATTGAAGGCAGCGAATGAGAGAAATTTTGAGAAGAAGAATCTCTGATCGTTGAAGAGGGAGACAGATCTCAGCCGTCAGATCTGAGTGCAAGGTTCTACCATCGTTGGATCAAGGATAAACTGCACGCTCTTTAAAGTACAAGGAGAAGTGGGTGTAATCGCAATATGAAAAATCGTGATAAAATCTGAGCCGTCAGATCAAGCATTGATCTGGACCGTTGATCCCAGTCCTTGTTAGAGTTTTGGGGATCGAGAGTTGGACATGTCAAAGTTTATTGACATCAGGAACCCCAAAATCGTGATGTGTGAAATCCCGACTGAACCTGAACCGTCAGATCAAGATGTGATCTAGACCGTCGATCCAACTCACGACAGCAGACCACATCAGCTAGGGACACGTGGCACAATCAGGTAATGATAAGTGTCAGACTAATTCAACATTTCAAGCACATGTAAGTCATGAATCAGAGTGACACGTGGCAGTATTCAACACGTTTCAATTCACATGTGACGTCAGCAGATGGACACCATATCGGAGTTTCGAGGATCGCATGTTGGACATGTAAAAGATTATTAACATCAAAAATCTTGATATGGCGATATGTGAAATCGCGACGTAACTGCGACCGTCAGATCAAGATAAGATTTGGACCATTGATGTAACTCCTTATCAGAGTTTCACGAATCGCGACATGGAGTGACAAAAATGCTGCAACAAGAAATGCGAAATCGCGATATGCGATATGGCGATTAAATCACAGTCGTTAAATCAAGCTTGGATCTGGGCCATTGATGTAACTCCATCTCGTAGATTCGCCTATCGCGACTTGGAGTGATGAGAACCTCCATCTAAGGAACAAAAAGATGCGAGATTGTGAAAATATCAGGACCGTTGGATCACCAAGAACGTGAATCGTTGATCTGAGCTCCATTTCTGAGCTTCGCCTATCGTGACTTTGAGTGACGAGAACCTCCATCTAAAGAACAACGAGATGCGAGATCGCGAAAATATCAGGATCGTCGGATCACCAAGAACGTGGATCATTGATCTAAGCTCCATTTAGGAGCTTTGCCTATCGTGACTTGGAGTGACGAGAACCTCCAACTAAGGAACAACGAGAAGCGAGATCTCGAAAAGATCTGGACCGTTGATTCATCGAGATCATGGAACGTCGATCAGGGTCGATGAATATCATAGCAAAAGGGACTCATGATTGCAAATTAGTTAGCGTTTCAGTTGGCATTTCAGTTTCTTAGACAGTTGTCGACATTTTCCCTAAGGAGTTGGGAAGTTGAAAAGTCGTGCTCGTGTGTATAAAAGAAGATGAAATAGACTGTGTTTGGTTGGTTGTTTTGTAAGTGAAAAAGAATGAAACTGTAAAGATAGAGATGAAGAGGATGCACAGGAGGATATTGAGCATATGTGAAGGGTGAGATGAAATGCAGAGAATAATAATAGAGAGTTGAAGAAGAGAAAAATGAGAGCACGAGTCGATGCAGAGCATACCTGCTGAGCAGACAGAGGAAGAGTAGAGCTGCAGAACAATGTGCAAAAGACCATATTTACAGAACAAAGAAAGATTGGTAAGACCTGATTTATCTGTAAAGTTGAATGTTTATTTAGCCATTTATATTGTAGGGAGTTTGGGAGGTGCTCAGGAGGACTGTTGTCCTCAGAGGTTCAAGTGGGAGCTTGAACACAGGAAGTTGTAGCCTCCATCTAGTTGCAGCCAAAGAAACTAGGGTGGCAGGGAGGTGCAAGGGAGAACTAGTGTTCTCTTTTATGTAGGTTGGAGCCTATGTAATTGGAATTTGGTGCTTCCATCCAGTTGGTGTTGGAACATTCAGGAAGTTGGTGCTTCCATCCAGTTGGTGCTGGAATATTCAAGGAGTTGGTGCTTCCTTCTAGTGGGTGCTAGAGAAACCAGAGAGTTGGTGCTCTCAAACAAGTTGCAGCTTGTAAAATAGAGATAGCAGCCTCACATTGAGTTGGTGCTCAGTTGTAAATGATGTATAGAACTGAAAAAGACTACCTATCATTTCGAAGAATAAGAGGTTTTCTCCATTTATGGGTTTCCTCGTGAAAATCTGTCTCTATGTGTACTTTATGTGTGACTGATGGTCTTTACTTTTACTATCCATATGCTGTATATTGTTGATGATCACTTGAAGAAAGATTAATAATATTTAAAAGGTATAAAATTGTTTAAGCTCATAAACAACTGATTCACCCCCCCCCCCTCTCAGTTGTTTTAGTATTTCCAACACGATGTTACTTCCTCCCAGAGTTAAGAAGAATTTAAGTAGGTGAATTCACTCTGACTGTGACTGGAGATAAGGCTTGTCCTATCAATCGTTTGGCTACACACGTTGTTTATGCTGAAGGAAATATGGAAAAAAAAATTGTAACGATACCTATCGATATCTCCAGAATCCCTGGCATCGTGGAGAATATCTTCGTCGAAGCACACTGCTCCCCCGAAGATATTCAAATCTACACATATTTATTTAAAGAATTCTACGACGTTTTGCCTGGTCTTACAAGGAAATACCAGGCATAGATCCAAGAATCATTGAACATGAAATCACGACATATCTTGATGCTAAGTCGGCTTAGTAGAAGCTTCATCTAGTCAATCCTAGGAAAGAAACAACTATTAAGGATGAAGTAGAGAAACTACTCCAAGTTGGTTTCATATACCCTGTCCAATTGACTCAATGGGTGTCAAATCTCATTCCATTCAACAAAAAATAGGGTGCGATTCACATATATGAGGACTTCCGTGATTTGAAGAAGGCCTTTCAAAAAGATAATTTCTCCACACCATTTATTAACTACATAGTCGATGAATGCGCAGGTTCTGAAGCCTTTTCTTTCCTGGATTGCTTTTTAGGATACAATCAGATACAGATCAAGCCCGAAAACCAACAAAAAACCTCTTTCATATGTCTGTGGGGTACATTCGCTTATCGAAAGATGAATTTTGGTCTAAAAAATGGTGGAGTTACATTTCAACGGGCCATTTCTTTTTCTTTCCATGACCTCAAACACATAGTCGACGATTATCTCGATGATTTAGCATCTTGATCTCACAAGAGAGATGATCATCTTTCACACCTCCTACTTATCTTTGAGCGATGCCGCTACTACCGGATTCGCTTGAATCCAAACCAATGCATTTTTTGCATCACATTGGGTCATCTTCTAGGTTTTATAGTTTCGACAATAGGGATCATGTTCAACGCTCTATAGGTTGAGGCAATAGTTCAACTTCCTCCCCCATGCACAATCCCTCAGCTTCAAAGTCTAAATGGAAAAGTGAACTTTTACGACATTTCATCGCGAACTATGCTGAGATCAAAAATGGTTTTATGCATTTACTGAGGAAGGAAATTCCTTTTCATTGGGACGAAGCCACTCAACACTCTTTTGAAGTGTTGAAACAAGCCCTCACGTCTACCCCTCTGCTTCGGCCACCCAATTATAATAAATATTTCTTATTGTAATTGGTCATTGAGGAGTTGACCATCAGTATGGTCTTGGTTTAGGAGGATGATTTTCTCTCGGAATATGTTATTTATTACCTGAGCCAAGGTTTGGTTGGACCGGAACTCAATTATTCCCACATTAAAAAACTTGTGTTGGCAGCAGTTCATGCTGTCCAACGGTTCCGTCAGTACATCTTGTTTTGCAAGACCATCATCATTTTCGTTGTAAATCTGTTTCAATACGTGCTAACACGATGTGTAATTGGCGGAAATATTAGTAGATGGATATTTATCCTCCAAGAATTCAACTTGGATTTTGTTTCGGCAAAATCCAAAAATTCGTTGGTCTTTTCGAAACTCATTTTGAAACTTCCAGTCAAATCAGGTGATGTTATACCCGAAGAGTAACCTATAAAAGGAGACATGTTTCTTATTGTGTCTTCGGACCCTAGTACGGCGATATACTAGACTATATGCAGACTTTGAAGTGCCCTACCTTTTCTTCTCATGATGAGCATCGTCATATACAACATCAAGCCAAAAAATATCTCATACTCGAGGACACTTTGTATCGTCGAGGTGTAGATTGCATCCTTTCTCGGTGTCTCACCCATGAAGAAGCGAAAATTGTTCTTAATGATTGCCACACTGGAGCATGTGGCGGTCATTTGTTTGGGTTGGCAACAACCCAAAAGATTCTATGAGCTGGTTACTTTTGGCCGACATTAATCAAAGATTGTGTTGAATCGGTCAAGAAGTTCCACCCGTGTCAGATCTTCTCTCAGAAGATGAGGGCACACCCCACTCCCATGTTTCCCTTCGTCACAGTTGTTCCCTTCACTAAGTGGAGGATTGATTACGCTACATGAAACCCTCCTTCCACAAGGGGGCACCATTATATAATTGTAGCAGTAGACTACTTCATGAAGTGGGTTGAAGCTATGCCAACATTGAAAGATGAGGGCAAGACTACATATCTGATTTTGTTTAACCAGATAATAGCAAGGTTCGACATCCTGAGAGAGATGGTCACTGACCATGGAAGTCACTTTCCGAAAAAAATGATGTCTGAGTTAACATCAAAGATTTGGTTGAGGCAAGAACATTCATCACCCTACAAGTGAATGGTCAGGTGGAAGCTGTGAATAAATCCCTGAAGACTATTTTACAACGAACGATCAATTCGTCTAGGTCAAATTGGAATTTGATGTTGTACTCGTCATTATAGGCATACCAAACATCTAAGATTGCAACCGGTTTCTCACCTTTTCAACTTGTTTATGGGTTGGAAGCAGTCTTTCCTATAGAGTGCCAGATCCCCTCTCTAAAGTTGGCAGTACAGTTATTGCTAGACACTTCACCACTTGAAGAGCATTTATTATATCTTGAGTAGCTCAATGAGCAACGTCGGGACACAGCCTTGGCTAATGAGGCTCACAAACATAAATTCAAGTGTCAGTATGATTGGTTCGTTCGTTCTCAGATTTTTTTCTGAAGGCGACCTTGTCCTAGTCCATGACCAAGATAAGGATCCCCTGGGGGGAAGCAAGTTCAAACCCATGTGGTTTGGACCTTTCATCGTAAAGGAGGTTCTAAATAAGGGTGCTTATTTACTGGTGGATTTTGAGGGAAATGCTTTGGTAGAGCCTAGAAATGGGCTCTACCTCAAGAATTATTACTCATAGGTGGGTCGCCTTAGGTGACTTCTTGTAACATATGTATAGTTCCTATAGATTCTCTTTTCAGTTCATCTTTTTGGTTTTATGGATGTGTCATTTTTGATGTCATATTTTTCACTATGGCAGATGTCAAGTGAATCAGAGATGTTCGTTGGGTTTGTGGACGACGCTATCCAGCACACTTGGAGGCTTGCTTCCACAGCCTGGGTGATTTTCACACCTCAGGGATAGTTTCTATCTTCAGGAGGTATTTTTTTAGGTTACACGACAAACAATATCACCAAATATAGCACATTATTAGAGTTTCTTCATGAGGCTTTCCCGCATGGTATCTCTCACCTTCAGTTATACTTAGACGCTCAGTTGGTTGTGTCTCAATTAAATGGGGTTTACCGTATTTACAATCCCACACTACACTGATGGTTCCTTAGGGTACATCTATTAGAATGAAGTTCTGATTACATTACATATATCGATGTTCCTAGGAGATTGAATCAAATCATAGATACTCTATCTGATCATGTATTAGATTGGCATATTGCACACATGTAAGAAAAAGCACACACACACACACATGTAAATAAATTTTTAAAATAGATGTAACCCATAAGACATAAAAAAGATGAAAAAGATCCATATATATATATATATATCAGAGTACATGGGTGGGCGCAAGCGCCTCAAAAATATGTCCAGTCAGAATCACAGGGCTTATGCCCTCAAAAATACACAAAAGGTTCTCTCGGCATGTAAGTAGTATAGAATAGGTAAGGGTCGGGCTTGTTGGCCCTACCGTAGTGAACAACAAAGTTTTCCAGACACCGAAAAATATGGACCCAGGTCCGTGGCAACCCAACTACATGAGGTTGCATCGATGGTGGCAGGTCCTCGATCTCTTCCATTGGTACTGTGTGAGTGAGCATGATAAGGTTCCGCTCCACCCGTCTCAAAACTCTATCAGCCTCTATGGATGGAGGACCCCTTATTGTTGTTGGTCCTCCCTCGGGTCGAGGACGCCGCTTGGTCCTTGCAAAATCTGTTGGACACACTGGTCCCACATCTGCACGTAACAGATACATACTTTTCATATACTCTGGTACAAAAAAATGATATATATAAAAAAAAGAAATAAAAATTAAATAAATTTGAAAAAACAAGCATACCTAACTCTTCTCACTCTACTTCAGAAGGTACAGCCATGTCGGGATCCCTAGAGAAGTCAATCCTGGCATAGGGGTATTCCTCTATCGCCAGAATCTTCCAAGACCAAGAGTCAAAAAACTTGTCATCAAAGGCCTCAATGGTCCTCCCCCCACCTTGTCGTGGAAACAACGCTGCCCATATACATAGTGTCGGGAGAGTAGCCTCATTCCCTCATACCATATCTTGAGTACTAAGACTGGGTACCCTCTCAAAGAAGAAAGAGAACAAAACAGACCCAAACCCGAAATTCCTTTGCACCCACACTCGAAAATCTGTCAATTGTCTCTTCATGCATGTCAGCATGGTTGTGCTCCAGTCAAAAATTTGTGCATTTAAGTATTGAACTACAGAATGCATGTGTGCTCGGGAAGCTTGATGCAAAGATGCGGATCCAGTGATCTGCCTAATGAGTAGAACAATCGCTTCTAGCGAGAGGTTGTTGATCTTGTTTATAGGCACTTGAGAACCTACTTTCTCAGTACCATCCTCACAATGGAGTCCAATAAAATCCTCGATGTTGTGTGGCCCGGGGGGAAAAGTGCACAATTTGACTGGATCCCCTCTCCTTGAGAGACCAGTCATAAAATAAATTTCCTTAGTCATTGGAGTCAACGACTGCCCCTCGAGCATGAATGCCTCTGTGTCAGGATGCCAATAATCTATCAATGCATTTAGCAACCTGGGTTGCGCCCTCATGAATGGACACTGGAAGAAATTTAGTAACCCACATTGTGACAATACAGTGACAACATTGGGATCTTCTGAGACCAAAAAATCAAATTCCTCATGTTCCCTCTCTCTCCAATGAACATACATCCTACAAAAAGACAAAATCATGGAGAGTTAACTCTTGCATTTTTAATTTTTTCACATGTTGGAGGGTATACGCAGGCTATAGTGGATACAGTCCTGTATGCCCGTGTGCAGAGTTTCATTTGCACGCGGGCATACGTGTGCTATCCTAGGACAACTTGCGTTCACGTAGGGTCGACCATTTTAAAGGTTAGTACCCCCCAAAAAAACAAAAGTAAATACAAAAAGGAGTAATAGAAATGTAGGAGGGGCTAATTTGTACTTACTTGGTCCAAGCAAAAGTTTGTTTCGTCCATTGAAGCTCCCATAATCAACTATTTTTACAAAGGGGTTTTTTATAGACTTTTTTGGCCCTTTTTGTCATTTTTTCGAACCCTTTTGTCATTTTTTCTAACTTAAAAATCATTTAGTATGGTTCATGAGTTTCTTATGGAATGTTACGATAAGTGTTACTTTGAGTATTGGGAAATTTTTTGGAGAGTTGGGTCATTTTAAAGGTCTTTTGGTAAAAAGTCACTTTTTCAACTTTGTGCACGTAAGTTAGGTTTCCACCTCCACTTGTTGCACCTCCGTGTCTTTTCTGCTTTTCCATAGGATTGATCCCACCGAATTGCGAGACGGAACCCTAACTCTTTCTCTAGAAGTGTTGTAATTTAGTGGTAAAGCCTACCTTCATGTGGATGCCACAGATAGATCCTGGTTGCATTTTGTTTTCCATGCTGTCACTAATGACTATAGGCTCGTGAGTCCTTATTAGTTTTTTTTATTATGAGTGCGAGACTCATTTTCATGATTCATTATCACTCTTGAACTCACCCTTGGGACTCCCAAAAAACAACGGGTCTTCTTTTAAGCCCTTTTCAGACCCTCTAAATATGAAAAGATTGTTGAGTGATCTTGTTTCCCTTCACGCTCGCTAAACTAAAATTTGAAGGCATGTATTTCCGATGGTATTTTACATCTTTTTGGGTCTAGATGGTCAAAAGTACTAACACAGATATACTCTAGGAGCCTCGATTCTCTAGAAGAGTATTCTTAGGTATAGATTTAACTCATTTTTGGGCCTGAGGGACTAAACTTACAAAAAAGGAACCCCCACAGATTCCATAGTTAAGCTCTTTTTAGACTCCCTAAATTTGAAAAGATAGTTGAGTGACCTTGTTTATTCACACTCGTCAAATTGGTCCAGAAGAACATCCCTTACGAAGTCCATAGTTAAGCTCTTTTTAGACTCCTTAAAAATGAAAAGATTGTCGAGTGATATTGTCTTTGTCACACTCATTAAAATGATTTTGAATAGATGTATGTTAGGTGCTAGTTTACCCCTTTTTTGAACCGACTAGACTACCTTCAAAAAAGGTACCCCAATGGAGTCTCCTTTTATGCTTTTTCAGTCTCTCTAAAAATGAAAAACCACCGAGATTACCTTCTCTGGGCTCATTAAAATCATATCGAAGGATGTTATCATTTTGTGCTATTAATCACATTTGCATTCCTGCATCTTTGGCCTAATGTCGGCTCCATGTTGCTCTCAACTGAACCATCTAAAGCATGCCTTATACAGAAGCCTTGTAGCACTTTGCCTTTGCGTCTTGACACCTTGACCCATGGAAGATTTTTCCCAAGTTTCCTTTTCCTACATATGTCCCCTTGATCTGAGCATCAATATGTTCCTTGTGCTTG
The DNA here is from genome assembly GCA_009831015.1 of Picea engelmannii. NCBI lineage: Eukaryota > Viridiplantae > Streptophyta > Pinopsida > Pinales > Pinaceae > Picea > Picea engelmannii. The sequence goes on from ML781053.1 coordinate 649,176, forward strand.
GAAATAGTATGTCTGCGACACTCAATCCTCCTTTGTAACATAACATTCTTTATTATTTTTCAAGCTTCCCAAAATTATTGAAAAAGACAAAAAAAATCAAATATACCCCAAAAAGAGGAAGGGAAAAGTATTTTCTTTTTGTTGAGAGAACAATGAGTCGCCCTTGGACAAAGAACATCCTTTTGTTTGTTTTTCAAGCCTTGGGATTCAATATGACCTTAGGAAGTTGTTCTCGCTACATAGAGTTGTGTCCTACTCTGTTTGGTTACCCTTCCAAACATATGGAGAGTTTTCTTTGCCTCCTACATTGTGAACTTATGTCAATTTAATGCTCCCTGAGTCTCATATTTTGTCGTGCTTTTTTCGAAGGGAAGTCTTCCTAAACTTGAGTCCACCCTTCTGTGGTTTTTCTCTTTTCCTCATGCCCAGCCACCCCGAAATACCAATCAAGTCCTTGCTCAAAATCAATGAATTTATATGCCTGATCATCAAGATCCTCTTGTCTGTTCCCGACGAGCCATCAAAGACCTCTGGGTAGTGAATTCATACACTCATACTACACTCCTACCCGAGTTTTGAAGATTTTGAAGTTGTTGCTCGAGCTCTAAAGAACTCATATCCAGCCATTAGGCATGATTGGCTTCTTAAAAATGGATACTCTACATATATATTTTTCGATTTTGAGATGTAGATCCATTGTGTATTGCTCACGAATACACTTTATATAGTTATATGACATGGATCTGCAATGTATTTGATTGGAATCCATGATTTTATTTCATCCCGAGCATGGGTATGCCCACCTTGGTGAGACAAATTCTTATTTTTGCAGATGGAACCTCCTCAACTCCGGTCCTTGGGATCACTCACATCGTACAATGGTGAATATTTGTAATGTATTTCGGCCATCATATGCTCTTCTAACCTCATACATTAGGGGGCATCTCTTATAACCCTAAATTACACCCGACATGCATACCTGGCATCAGGCCATCTAACTTGTTATATTTACCAAGCCATTATTGAACAACTCTTCTAAAAACTATCATTTTGAAGGTGTATGCGCCCTGTGTACACACACTTGTTGATCCACTACAACCAACGTATACTCAAAAAATATCGCGAAATAGGGAAATTTTCATAGGATTCTGGTTTCTGGGACATTACTTAACCATTTGACTACCCATAGACAGTCACCCCAACTATTACTATCCCTTATGGCCTATAAAAGTATGGGTTGGGGTCCCATTGCAAGAAGAAGCATGAGAGCAAAGAAACTCTGCCCATTTTATCAATGCCCCTTTACCCCAATTGTAAAGCCCTTACCATTTCCATAAGAGAGAACTGAAGAGGAGAAGAAGACATGGAAGCAGTTGGTGCATGGTGAAGAGGTGCCCAGGACCAAGTTCAAGAAGTAGTGTCGGTCTCATGTTGTAAGCAGATTTTGCGAGATTAATATAAAGAAGTACTTTTTCTGTCCCGCCAAATGACGTCTTGAACTTATATGATTTGTTTACATTTCTTGTTTATGATGTCTAACCCACTAATCCATATGTAGAATGCATTCTTGTAGTTTCTTGTTTGTTTTTTGATGAATGCAGGTCAGCCTTGGGAGGAGATTTACAGTCAGGAAACAACTAAGCGCAAAGGGATTGACACCGGACGGATATTTTAAGGTAGGCCTACTGGATCCCTCTCTCTTGTCTTTTATGTATGATTGTGGGGTAATGTTGGGATAGTGATAAAAAGTAGGAGACTTTAGACGGTTAGCTCTGCCTACACTTTAGGCCCTTTGTGTAGCCCGTAGAGGGATTTTCCCACTATAGAAACCATGTCAGTCAAGAGGCGAGTGGCACCCTTGGAGCACATAGTGTGTCCTGAAGGGCACGCTGCACAAGAAAAATAGGAAGAGGTGAGTGGCACCCTTGGAGCACGTAGTGCGTCCTGAAGGGGACGTCGTGCAAGAAAAACAAAAATAGGTGAGTGGCACAGTTGGAGCACCTAGCATGTCCTGAAGGGCATGTCACGTTGTTAACTAATAAGTGATTAAACCTAGATGGCCTTAGAACAAAAAATGTGATAAGAAATATTTAATATAATCTCCCTAATAGAATGTCGCCTAGCCTAGGAAAATAAAATCTAATTATAAGTGATACTTGAGGTAGAAAAAAATAAAAATAAAAATAAAAATAAATAAATAATAATAATAATAATCATTAAATTGTGACAAAAAGGGGGTAAGAAACTCGACTAAATTATTAAAAACAAATTTTGTATGGATTTAAAATTTTAAAAGGGAAATAATTGTTTGTCACATGTGCTAATTAAAATTTTTACTAAAATGAAAAAGGGGGGAAAAGGGGTAAAGTCTACACTTACTAATTTGAGTTTTAGATAAAAACGGAAAGAGGGAAATTTAAAAGAATTAGGAAACTAAGGAAAAAAGGGGAAAAATAAAGAGAGAGGGAAACATAAGGAAAAATCAGAATGACTAACTTAGTAAGGTATCTTGCATTTAAGAACTTTCTAAATTGAACTCAACTAGTAAATTAGTGAGAGGGTAAGTCTTTAAAATGTGTAAGGGAATATGGGGACACCTAGGAGTGATTCTAGGAATGCTTTTAGGTGGGTGAGGGAAATAGGAGTAATTAATTAATTAATGAAATTAATTTATGGTGCAATGAAGGGGATGGGTGACACATGTACGGGGAGGATTTTTATGAATTAAATTATTGAACAATAAATTAAATGGGAATTTGGGAAAGTAATTGACTTAGAAACCCTATATAAAGGAGGGAGAAGGAGGGAGAAGGAGGAGGATGGATCTTTTTTGTTATGTGTAATGTTACACTGCAAAATTTTAGACTTGATTGACTTAGTTTGTGGGAGTTGGGATACCCAACTTAGTGAGGAGTGGTAGCTTAGCCTTGCGAGGCGAGCTAGGAGCTAGACATTCTCTGGTTTAGTGTGTGTGTCTTCTTTGTGGTTCAGAGGCTAAGGGGGAAGAAGAGTAACCCTAACGTTTGTTGGGAGGTATTGGTGAAGTCTCATCGGTCAACAAGCGGGAGTTGCAAGGAGTGCGCGGGACAACGAATCAAAGTGGATGACTTGGGCTACGGTACACTTACTTTTATTTTCCATGGTACATTATTATTTACCTTATGCTTTCATTTATGTGCTTTTAACTGTGTATAGAAGGTGTTGACTCATCATTTTAATTGATAACTTAATTTCCCCATAGCCTTAAGCTAGTTGTTGATTTTATTCCCTTGGCCTTTGATCCATGAATGTTGTGACTGTCCTATCGGTTTTATTGATTTGTTGTGAAGAGTTGTTATTTTTTTTAAACTTCGTGTTCATCCCTAGTTCGTAAGTCCACTCATGAGTAGTATACCAGGAGCTAAATTGACGGTCATCGCTTCGGTGCATAATGACCTATAGATTCTAATGCCCTACTTTTTGTGTGTGGATGATGAGCGAAGGATGTGTTTTCCCAGCAATTTACCCCTTATTATCTCCATGCCTTGATCTCTGCCCTATTTTGGTCTTTGCATGTTATATCACCTCTGTGTCCCAATCATTCTCGGCATTTGAAAACTGTGTTTAGTGTTCTCTAGATTTCAAAACCCTCAACCACAAAATTCTAACTCTGCATTTTTAAATATTGTTGGATAATTTAACTCTTCTTCGTAATACCTTCCTAACTATTTAACTTTGTGTTTGGTTTTATTTTATGGCCATATTCTCTGCAATTCATTTATATTTGAAGGGTGATTTTTCCACTCCTGAAGAGAACAATGGTTGCTTGTGTATCTAGCAATTTTTCCACTCTTTAAGATAGAAATCGTAGCTTGTGTATCTGGCGATTTCACCACTTCTGAAGATTGCATTTCGTTTTTATTTATAGGGTGATTTTTCCACTCTTAAAGACAACAATCGTTGCTTGTGTTTACCTGGCGATTTTGGCCATTTTAAGAATGCAATTCGTGGTTGTTTACCTGATGATTTTTCCACTTCTTAGGACTATAATTTGCTTATATTTAAAGGGGACTTTTCCACTCCTTAAGAAAACAATGGTTTCTTGCGTATCTGGCAATTTTCCCACTCTTTAAGACAACAATCGTAGCTTGTGTATCTGGCGATTTTTCCACTTCTTAAGATTGCATTTCGTTTTTATTTACAGGGCAATTTTTCCACTCTTAAAGACAACAATCTTTGCATGTGTTTACCTGGCGATTTTGGCCATTTTAAGATTGCAATTCGTGGTTGTTTACCTGGCAATTTTTCCACTTCCTAGGATTGCATTTCGTTTTTATTTGAAGGGTGAATTTGCCCTGCGATTTTATACATATGGATTGTTTTTTATTTCTCCATCAAATGTCTACACCTTATTGGTTAATGGGAGTGTAATGGTGGGAATTTTTGTGTAATGGTGGATTTTACTGACAGTGATTTTACTTGGTCCATGACTGTTTTTTTTTTTTTTTAATCATGAATACCTGACAACGAAGGTATAGGTTGTATGGCAGCATTTTTATTTACTATATGACAGAGATTTTTAGTTTGGCAGTGAATTGAAAATATAGGGAGCATAAATCCCATACATTTAGACCGCAGGGTCTTCATATCATATTCTGTTAATATCATTATTAGTTGTTAGTAGTGATTAAAATCATGTAATAAATCCTTCAAGATTTTAGCGATTTTTCCAATGGTTAACCTCTACGAATTTTTCATTAATCTTTGTGCTTAATCTCTTCCATTTATCATTTTAAATCTCTGCAATTTTGCGTCTTCATGTCTTTATTATCTCTACGTCTTCATGTATTTATTAATCTCTGCGACTTTCCACTTATCTCTACGTCTTCATGGAAACTTTTTTCTGGAGATGGAAACCAATTTATCTCTCTGTCTTCTTGTCTTTTGCTAGCCTTTTCATTTGACCACTCTTCCCTTTTCCCGTACTTGATTGCGATTTGATTGCTCTGAAAACGTTTTGGCACATAGCTGGATTTTGCAACTTTTCTTGTAATGTATAGCTTGATTTATATGGCATGGTTAAGCAATTGGTATAATGTGATTTTATTATATAGAGTTATCTTGTATTATTGCGCAGTGTTCTCCTGTTAAGTTAGCATTATTACAGCGTGTATTATTGTTATCACTGTTAACTTATCATTATTACAGCGTGTATTATTTTTATCATTATTAGCTTAGCTTTATTACAACATGTATCATTGTGATCATTGTTAACTTAGTATGTATTATTGGGTTATGCTATCCTTATGACAGCGATAACATGGAATTTTGTTTCTAGACAACGTTCTTCTGTTATTAATTAGCATTAATAATTATTGTTTTCAGATTGTGTTTAAAATTAGCATTAAATCTTATTGAATAATGTCGAGGTGACAATTATTTATAAGCAACAAGATAGCATTAAAATTGCATTGAATAGTGTCAAATGGCTTTTATTTATAACCACATAACAACATAAAATGCCAGTAAGGATAACATTGAAGTGACATTAATTATAGACATCAATCACATTAAGGATTAGCCCTTTTAAACAATAATGTCGATTATTTTTATAATCAGCGTGGAGCACCTTTAAAATGTTAAGCAGTTCACTTATTTTAATGGATAGTTTATAATTGTTGATAAACATATTTGATTTGGTTAAGTGCCTTTCTTAGGGCCCTTTATGATAAAATTTATGACCTTAGTATCTTGGTAACAGTTCGACCTTCTCACTTAGACATATGGCTTATCAGTTATTGGATGGGTTGTTGGCGGAGTCAGGTATTAGCTTGATATTTTCCTTTGATTATTGGTATCTTTCATATTTTTGACCTGTTTCTTGGGGTATGGGTGTAGCCTTCTTGTCAGCATTCGGCTCCTAGCCATTGGATTTATCTAGAGTCCTTGGTCTAGATAGGAGGTGTCATGCCAAGGTTATAGTCATGCCTATTATCTGTGGATGACATGATTCCCGATGAGGGGATCATTGCACACCCTAAGGGATAGAGGTGAAGGATAACTTGGCTGAGGTCGTTGCCTTCCATGTGTGTGTTATTGACCAATGTAAGTTTTTGTGAGCGCTTAAGATGTAATGCCTTCATGCATTTGGTTCACGCGCCTTGAGGTTATAGTCATTGGTCGTCAAGGTCATTGTGATGGGAGGGGGATGTTGTCCCTTAGATGGTAGGCGTGGTCTTGTTTATGTCGGGTGGGTAGTCATTTCTCCTTTTTTTTACGCATGTTTCTCCCAGTTACTCTTGTTCTAGTGCATGGAGTCATAGTTGTCTGTTTCCTTTTCAACAGGATGGTGCTCACTGTCAGATGTGTTGTTTAGCTTTAATTGTGGTTGTCATCCCATTTAAAAAAAAATTGCACTTTCTTCTTTGCTTGTAGTCATAATGATGGGATCGTTACAGAGACCTTCTTTAGAATTGAAGTTTGTCTTCCAAACATAAGTTAGTTCGATGGGAACCTAGTGGTAGCCAGACTTCAGGTCAATCTTGTTGAAGAATGTTTCCCCCTTGAGTTGGTCAAGAAGTTCATCAATCTTGGGAATGGGGTAGCAGTTCCTGACCATGATTTTGTTTAAGGCTCTATAATAAATGCAGATTCACCAGGTCTCGTCCTTCTTATGCACCAATACAATTAGGATTTTGTAAGGGGAGGAGCTGGGTCTAATGCACCCCTTTTGAAGAAGCTCTTGGATATGATGCTTGATTTTTTTATTGTTCATCAACAAGTGCCAATAGACTGGCCCATTAGGTAGAGGTGCATCGGGGGTCATATCAATTGGATGCTTGACTTGGCAGTGTGTCGGTACCCTTGTAGGTGAGGTGAAGATGTCTTTGTATTCTTCCACGATACCGTCCACTTGATTTTGATGCAAAGAGAGGCGTTGTGTAGAGGCCAAGGATGTGGAAGTGACCTTCTAATTACCGTGAGCTCGAATAACAAAGAAGATGAAATTCCTGGTCTGTGAAATGACGTTACTGCATTGCTTATCAGAGATTAAAGAAATATAAGTAGGTAGTGCCACCTCTAGGATCCTATACAATTGTCTACCCAAATTAATAATAAAATTGTGGGGTCTAGCCTCATACACAGCATGACACTTCCATAAATATGGTTGTCCTAAAAGAACTTCACAAACTTCAAGGGGAGAAATATCACATAGTACCTCATCTTTGAAAGTCTTGATTCCATAGGGGAGACGACACAATTGGTTGACACAAAGATCTCTTCCTTGACAAAGCTAGCTGATGGTGTAGGGTTGTGGGCATGATGTCATTGGCAAGTCCAACCGCTTGATGACCTCTGTTGAAATAAGGCTCTTCTAACTATAGATGTTGAAAATGAAATGAATCAGATCCCCCTTGACTCACATATGCAAGTGAAAGATATGTTCCCTTTCCTCTGGTTCTTCTGGTTCACTTTGTCGAAATTTGGTGGTAGATACCATGGCACTAGGTTCAGAATTGGTAATCCTCTTCCCTTCTTCAGGATTTGACTCGAAAATACAAAAGGCCTTTGACTCAGAAGCCTTCATCTCAGACACGAGGGATTGTTTGGATCGACATTCATTGGTGTTGTGCCAAGAACTTTTATAGTACTCACACCATTTTCCCGTGGTATTATTTGTCTTCTCATTTCCCTTCTTGTTTTATCGCTTGGATGGATTTTCCTGAGGGAGACCATCTTGAGTTGGTCCCTTGCTATGTGGGTTGGGGTTTCCTTCACCCTGCTTCAGTTATGAGGGGTTTACAGATCCAAACTCTCGTCGTTTCTACTTAAATTTCTGCTCGATCTTGACAATGTATCTATAATTCATGCCCAATGAGGCGATGTCCAAGAAATCCATTTTTGTTTGAATGTATCTATGGAAACAACTGCGGTATTTGAGAACTAGATGATGCTCAAAATCTTTGATACCCAATTTGGTGCATAGGGTATGGAAAATATTGGTGAAGTCTAGTACTCTCTGGTCCCTTTATTGACATAGGGTGGTCCATCTGGTGCACTAGTCCTCATAGTTGCCAGAAGCATAGTATTGTTCTTTAATGGAGTCCCAAAAGGAATCACATGTAGGGGCCACCAAAAAAAATTCAGATTCCTCCATGACCCTTTGTGTAATGACCCCTGTAGTTATGACTACATGTGATGCATAGCAAGTGAAAATAATTTTTTTTTACTAAACCAGGAAAGTAACAATGATAACAATCAATCAACACAACTTGAGGATGAACACAATGCATGAAAATTAGGAAACATAAAACATAATGGCCTAACATACTAGCACATCATTCAACTGGATGAAACATGCAATAATCAATTAGACAAAATAAAAATGATTACCCGCCCATCCTACCTTGCAAGGTTAGGACCTCCATGACACATAAGTAACGCTCAAGCCCAGGTTCCCATAGATTTTGACCATTTAAGGTCTCAAGGATGGAGATTGTTTTGAGGAACAAGGAGGTGTCTACATCCCACCAGACACAAGAAATACAATGCCTACAACCTAAAAGACAATCATCAATCAACAAACACAACAACACCAACCGAAAAACGTAACACGAACCTTCAATGCGAGCGTGAAATAAAAATCAATGAATAAACAATGCATGGCGCACAAGTAAATAAAAACAATCGAACATTGGTGGACTTCCACCGCACACCACCAGATAATCTAAACATTTGGACAATACTTCGATTGACCCTTAATTTACAAGCGAGCAAGATATCAGACATACACAAACCATCTGACGGTAACCAACTTAAGGGAAATTTTATTTAAATTCCAGGTGCGCCATTTAATCGATCCTTCATTAAAATAAAATATGATTCGTAAGAAGGGATGTACCTTTCAGGGCTTTAAGGTAAACACACAAACATCAAGTCATTGAAAAAGACAACTATGATTATTCATATAAGCAATTTTAAATAAAGAAAAGACTAAACTACCACATGTAATAAATCCTTCCAACTTATGCAATCAAGATTTTATGCTCCATTACAAAATTTTCATCTAACACATAGCCAACTAACATAAAACACAATTTTCCCCTTCCTAGGTTTCCCCCTTTTCTTTAAGTTTCCCTTTTTATTATCGTTTCCCCTTTTTATAACTAAGTTCAGAATTACTAGGTTTAGACCAAACAACCAAATACCCCTTTTATTAATTAAACCTTTATTAAAATTTCCACATTAATTATTAATGCTTGAAGTTTCTTTACCCCCTTCCTGTTATAGGTCTAATTAGTTTTTTTTGGTTCAGATTTTATACTCATACCTAGGTTTTCGATTCACTAGGCTTGGTGACAGTTCTTAAGGGAAAATTTTGGTATTAAAATTTACTTATCACATCCTTCATTTTAAGGCCGATCAGGTCCTAAGCATGCATAGTTTTCTAGGCACTAGGTTTATTAAATTATCTTTAAAAAAATCACGACGTGCCCTTCAGAACGCACTATGTGCTCCAAGGGTGCTACTCTCCTCTTTTCATTTTATTTGCACGATGTGCCCTTCAAGATGCACTATGTGCTCCAAGGGTGACACTCGCCTCTTGACTGAATTTGGTAGATGTCAAACCCCTTGAGTCAATAATCCGTCAGGTGATCTTATGGGAGACTAAGGGCCTCTAAGGAATAAGGACCCTACCTTATTGTGTGCCCCTTAGAATCATCATGAGCGATTGTCATAGTCTTCCCTCACGATATCACAGGTCTCTCAAACTAGGTAATCGTTAACCTACAGTTCGAGCCATGGCGGGAGTGCTAGAAGGTTGTGGTAGGGTTGTTGCCAGACCTCTCCCTCAATGTCTCTGGTTGTCGTGCGTGACCCCTTTACTCCAAATGTGAATCTTGTTGGCAATTTATCGTCAACCTGCATCCATTAACGAATCATCTTAGCAATAACAATCAACATCATAATATCTAATCATATGTACATATTTCACATCAACACCATTCAAACCCTAACAATACACTCCCTGACTCGATCTAAAGTCCAAGGAGTTTCATTGATGCCTCGACATCCTCAATGTCCAGAGTCCTACACACTCAGGGGAAACCAGTCAATAGCACCTATCGATGTAAATACAATAAAAATAACATATCATCATATCCACCATATCTCATAATCATAATCAAAACAACCAATCATATAAAGAACCGGATCACTTTCACGCAAATGTCCTCAAATAATAAGTTTTCTTAGTGCACGCAAGAGCGGGATGTTACATACACCCCCTCTTCTTTTAAACTTTGTCTCAAAGTTTCACAGTATGTAAGTGATGAAATAAAGTTTGTCATAATAGCATTGGTCTAGCTATCAAACAAAAATGGAAACTGTTGACGCATATCATATGCATCCTCCCAGGTCGTCAAGTGCAAACTATAGTTGTCCCACTGGACCTTGACTTGATCTAATGTTAGATGTCATAGTCGTCGAATGCAATGGTATAGGATGCATATTGGCTATACCATGAGTGAAACCTCATCTGATACCTGCAATGAACTAATGTCAATAACATGTGTAGGATCACTAACATAATGTATCAAAACAGATACGTGAAAAACATCATGCATAGGCCTCAAAGAATCAGGAAAGGCTAGTTGATAGGCCACAGGCCCCTTCTTTTCCACAATATCAAAGGTTCCCATGAACCTAGGAGAGATTTTACCACCCTTTCCAAACCTCATTAAACTCTTATGTGGTTTCAACCACAAGAATATTTGATCGTCAACTTCATAACTATGGTCGACACGATGTTCATCGACATAACTCTTATGTAGATCCTGCACTTCCTTGATCCTTTGTATTATTGTTTTCATTTTATATTCCATTTCGTGGATCACTTCTCATCCCACCAAGACCCTATCCTCAAGACGATCCCAACTCAAGGCGTCCAACATGGTTTCCCGTAAATAAATGTGAAAGGCGACATCTTAATGGTGCTTTGATAATTGTTGTTATATGCAAATTCTAATAGTGGCAAGAATTCTTCCCAATGATTTTGTTGTTCCATCACGTACATACACGACATATCCTCCAATATTTGGTTTGTTTGCTCGGTCTTCCCATCTATTTTTTGGTGATATGTTGTACTAAAGTTAATTTGGGTTCCCAAGGCCTCTTGGAAACTAGTCCAAAATTGTCTTGTAAACACTGATCCTCTATCTTATATAATCCTCTTAGGCATGCCATGCAGCCTCAGAATCTCACTGATGAAAACTATAGCTAGGTCAGGTGCTTGATACATCGTACGCACAAGGATAAAATGAGCACTCTTTTTTAGAGTGTCGACTACCATAAAAATCGATTCCTCTCCTTATCGTCAGTGGGAATCGAACAATGAAATCCAATGAAATGACCTCCCATTTCGATTCCAGAATATAGTGTGGTTGTAGTAATCCTTTTGGATGTATATGTTCATCCTTAACCTACTAAAACTCTATACATCTTGCCACGTAACAGACTATGTCTGCTTTCATTCCTTTCAAGAAGAATAAGGGTTTAAGGTTTCCCTCATCTTCCTGACTCCAAGATGAGCCATGTACACTGCTCTATGAGCATCGTTTAGGATCAAAATACTCAACTCTTCATTGGGAGGTATGTAAATTCAACTTTTAAATCTCAATAATCCATTGGTTTCCACAATAAATCCCTCAAATTTTGGTACCATCATTGTGTTTTGTCTGATAAAATCCTTGAACTCTCTGTTCCAGTCATTGTCAGGCTATAAAGTTATAATATTTTCACATAGATTCATGTGAAGAGGCATAACCAAAAATATACATGGTCTTTGACTCAACACATCTACCACTTTATTCATTGTTCCTTTTTTGTAAGTAATCTCGAAATCGTACTCGCTAAGAAATTATAACCAAGATCATTGTCGCCCATTCAAGTCACTTTGCGTAAAGATGTGTTGTAGACCACAGTGGTTTGTTTTTAGTTCAAATTTTCATCCAGTAAGGTAGTGTCTCCAAAATATCAAGGCATAAACAATGGATAACAGCTCTAAATTGTGCGTCACATAGTTCCCCTCATGCCTTCTCAACTTTCTCGATATGTAAGTGATCACTCGACTTTCTTGCTTCAAGACTCCGCCTAAGCCTTCTTTGGATGCGTCAGTGCATAGCAAGAATTCTACGTCCATGTCCCGAACCTTTAGTATTGGTGATGTCTTCAATATATCCTTCAGCCTTCGAAAGGCTTCTGTGCATTTCTCATTCCAAACAAACTTCTTGTACTTCTTTTGTAATTTCATAATCAGATTTTCTATCTTCAAAATACCCTTGACAAACCATTGATAGTATCTTGTTAAATCCATGAAGCTACGCACTTCTGGGAAATTTATTGGCACAGGCCATTCCATAATAGCCTTGACCTTTGTTGGATCCAAAATGATACCTTCGTCGGAGATGACATGCCCTAAGTAGTGAATCTTCGATTGATAAAACGATCATTTCGACAGTTTTCCAAACAATATTTTATCTCGTAGACACTATAGTACCAAGTGAAATTTCTCATCATTCTCCTCCATCGTTCAAGAATATATCAAAATATTGCCAATGAATACTTGGACGAACTTGTCCAAGTATTTGCGGAACACCCAATTCATCAAAATCATAAATCCCCCTGGGGCATTCGTCAGTCCAAATGGTAAAACAATAAACTCGTAATGTCCAAACCTCTTCGTAAAGGGAGTCTTAGGAATTTTGTCATCTTTTATCCATAACTGGTGATACCCTGATCTCAAGTCGATACTTGAAAACATCGTCACACCCTTAATCTTATCAAACAGATCATCAATCCTTGGCAGCAGATATTGATTCTTAATCGTTTCCTTGTTGAATTGATGATAGTCAATGCAGAGCCTCCAAGAACCATCCTTCTTCCATATGAAGATAACAGGGGAACCCCACGGTGATACACTTGGATGTATAAGTCCTAGGTCCAACAACTCCTTCAGTTTCCTTTTCAACTCCTATAATTCTGGGGTTGACATCCGATAAGGCATTATTTCTATCAGTTCAGTCCCAGGTTTTACGTCTATGGTAAATTTCAATTCCCTCTTAGGATCCATCCCAGGTAACTCCTCATGGAATACATGTGCAAACTCTCACACAACCAGAAGGTTTTATAGAACTTCCTCTACTTCCTTCTCGTTTAACACAAGGATCACATAAATCTTACATCCCTTATCTATGCTTTTCCGTAGCTGCAAGGAAGAGATGAACCTCAAGTAAACTCCCTAGTTTGGACCTACAATCACGCATCTCTGTCCCTCATCATCAACCAAGCTCAATTGTTTTTTCTTAGAGTTGAGTAACACCTCATACGATTCCAACCAGTCCATACCGATCATGACGTCATAATACCCTAATATCATGACGTACAGGTTGGACCTTGTGACAAACTCTCCCAGGTTAAGGATATAGCGCGTAACCTTCCCTCCAACATTTTTCTTGGCTCCCAAAGACATTTATACAAAGATAAACTCATCCTGTTCGACTACCTTTACCTTAATTCTTTTTAGTGCTACACCAGAAATAAAATTCTTTGTAGCTCCTGGATCTATCAAAATACTAAGGGCCTAGTAAATGATGGTACCTGATGTCTTGAGCACAATTGAATGGTGCTCTTCATGGCGTTTATTCACCATTGCAAAAATCCGATGTTGCTTGCCCAAATCTCCCATGGTACTAGGTCAGGCTAATCCAGATTCTCTGGTCCTCTCTACTAGACAGTGACGTTGGTAATGTGACTCTCCACATCTCCAACACCCTTTCTTTGGTTTGGTACTCCTAGTACCTAAAGTAGAAGTTGACATCCCACCATCCTATAACCTTGGTCTGTTCTGCTGAACAGGCCTAAACTGTTGTTGTTGCAGTCGACGCTCATGTTGGTGTTGTGGTCCTCTATAAGGAATTCGTTGTTGATGCACTGGTCACCACGGTGTAGTGTATGTGGATCCTCTTTGAGTTCCTCGAACTCCTGGTGAATGTTTAGATGGTGTCTGATGCTACAGTGCACTAGATTACACCTATCATGTTGGTATCACTGAAGTCCTACTCTGACCCCCACTGATAAGCTCATCCTCTGCTATGAGGGCCTTCTGGACAACATCATGCAAGGTTTGAGGCATCAGAATCCTCACCTTTACACGAATACTGACGTTAAGTCCAAACACGAACTTGTTGACCTTAAGTTTCTCAGTATTCAGGTGCGAAGCATACCAAAGAAGTTCCATGAAATGAGCCTCATACTTGGGCACCATACGAATGCCTTGTCGCAAGATGTTGAAATCGTTGAGTTGACGCTCAATGAATTCCT
>ML781053.1:676165-706864 GCA_009831015.1 Picea engelmannii
AGCCTTTGTCAAAAGATGATTTCTTACAAGAAGTGGCCAAGCAAACAGAACTGAAGATAGTAGGAGAGGAGTCTTCCTCTCCTGCTGCTCCTTGATCATGCATACTGTTTTAAAACTCTGTAAATAGTAGATTTTTAGAAAAAAGAGAAAAAAACAAATAATATAAAAAGAAAAAAATTGTTTTTTTTGCTGGATGTGTTGATATTTTGCTTTCAGTTTTACAGGCTCCTCAGAACAAGTGTAGAACTGAATTCACAACAAACAAGAAGGTAATATTTTCTTATTTCATGAGATTTTTTTATCAGCATGGCTAACTTGTTTTGCATCAGGCACATTCGAGCTTGTTTTCTCCCTTCGTTTGCTCATTAAAAATGAAAGGGGCATTTATCAGGAAGGATTATTCTTTACCAGACTTGGTGAATTATTATGGGAAAGAATCCCCCTTAGAGTATTCTTTTGGCATTTCCTCAAACTCTCCAAATATGAGGAAGCAATGAGCATGAACTAGCTTGGGCTCATAAAATCCACAAGCAGGTGATTACTGTTCGAAAAATTATGTCTGCAAAATTTCTATCTGCACTCGTGTTGGATGATGTGGAACACGTTAAGGTCCACCTTCTAATGAATCTCACTCCATCGACATCAACACCTTATCTGTAGCATAGATTAGAGATTGTTCAGCACCTTGGACTCTGCATGCCTTAATGGCAGATGTCTTTGCTAACAGCCATGGGAATACACCAATGTCTCTTGGTTGATGGATCCTACAGGTGACTTGACACCAACACCCTTATTCGTACCTGTTTAGGATGTGCTATAGGTACCTTGAGGCCCATTGACATCACAGGTGGGTCGTCTCGCATCGGTTAACAACATTCATCAATGGCTGGTAATCCGATGATTTATGTTTGTGTTCGACTCCGGCACATCTATTCACAGAAATCAGATTTGTACCAGGGATGAAGCTTTGAAGCTGATCGAAGACATGATTTCATTTGATTTTTCTCAAAAACAGAACAAGAAGCCAGGTTCAGAGGTCATCCTAAGATACTCTGCTGTTATACACAGGAAGTTTTTTTTCAGGACGGTATTATTTGTTCAAATTCTGCTACAGACTCCTGAATGTTCCAGTGGTACCAGTCAGTACCAGTACTGAGTTTATCAGTTACAGGTCCAGCAGAAAGACCAGAGAAGCTACAACTTTCGTGCTTTCAAATCCAGACTTAGCTTCAAAATATGATTCCACAGCAAGACTTGCATATCGATGGAGAGAGGTAATGTAACTCAGATTTTTGAATGTTCCAGTGGTACCCGTCAGTACCAGTGCAAAGTTCATCAGTTACAGGTTCATAAAAAATGTTTGCGTGCCTTCAAATCTAGACTTAGCCTCAAACGATAATTTCACAACAAACTTTGCATAACAATGGGTAAAGGTAATGTAACTTAGGTGCGTTTAAGTTCATATCAATTTATCGTATTAATCTGCATATTAATGTTTGAACTAAAGGTACCTTAACCACGCCATAGTGTTTCATTATTTCCACGACTGTACCTAAACAAACTAATCTACCATGCCATCTCGTGTCATGAACATCCACCATTACCGGGGCTTATTTCGATTTGACTCGGGTATAATGATTCTACACCCTCATACGACCTCCATCATGATCCGACACCTTATCTAACTCCACAGCGATTCAAATCTTTTCATATCGTTTTCTCCCCGACCGTTCCTTTCACCACATTCCCTATCGCATTCTCCCCTTTCATCGCTCTCGTCGCCCTCAACCAACCTCCAATGCTACCGATCGACTCTCCCTGTTATGCCAAGAAGAGCTATGGTCGCCAACCGCCACGAACCAGAAACCTATGCTGACCTGGAAGCCCTCCCAGAATATAGGGAAATGAGAGAAATTTTCAAGCAAGCCGGGTGGGAGCCATTTTTGAAAAAGTTCAATGGATTTAACGATGCCATCACACTCTAGTTTGCGCTAAATTTCGATGGTGACACCGCCAAGATGGGCGAATTTGAGTTCAGGGTCACAGAGGAGTTTATTACAGAAGCCATTCAGTTACCCACCACAGGCCAGAGGTGGACGAAGGGACAACCGGTGGATAAGGAGCTCTGTGCGCAATTGTTAAAACCTCAGTACCGGAACACAAAATGGTCCAAGGGAATGTCGCGGACCTGGCTGGAGCCACAGTGGGCGCAAGTGTTGATCATCCTCCAACGTTATTTAACATGCGAGGGTCGGTACACCATTATCTTTCCCTGCCATGCCCGACTTCTATTGCACTTCACAGGTACTCTGCTGAACATACCATTTTTCCTGTTAAAAAGTTTGAAAAGGATGGTTGAGCAGGTTCAAAGGGTTAGTGAGTTTCGGGGAAGTTTATTTCACTTCGGCTTAGTTAAGATATTGATTACATTTGCACTGTCAAAAAAGCAAGAGACTTGGGACCTCTTTACTGTACAAACCCTCGCCCGGGCCCGGTCGAAAGCTAAGAAGGTGAAGCCTATTTCCCCACATAAAAATCCAACCCCCAAGATAAAGAAAGTCAAGACCCTAACTAAAGACTCTGTTGGGAACCCTGAGCCCGAACCTCCAATCGACGACAAGGTAGAAACCCATGCTAAAATTGAGAAGGCCACCACACCCACCGAGGCGAACATTACAGTCCCGAGCTCTTCCCCAGCTGCCGATAACATAATCGATGTGGAGGAGATGGTTGAGTCAATTGATCAGCCTAGGAGGAACCCTAAGAGAAAATTTAAAAGCTTACTGTCAGGGATGGACAACTCGGTACCCAACTACCCCACACAAGAAAGAATGGAAAGTACAGATGGTCACGAGGAGGCCCCAGAGCCATCCGAGATGACCTGGATGTTGTCTCAGCTCATTCGAAAAAATTGTAGAACCAATCGGTAGGACACTACACCCAAGAAAATAGTGCAGAATGAATGCATCCAAGTACCAACCGATACTCTTGTTCAGACACCAAGAGAGCTCACCCCCGAACCCCATCTAGTTGACACTTCTACACTCAACCCTGTTCAACCAGATTCAATTGACAACCATGAACTCAGCCCAGGTCGTAACTTTGACCCAGCTGATACCTATGAGCACAGCCCAGATAAATTTACTCCTGAATTCGGTTCAGACCACAATTCTGATAGATTCCACACCCCTGTTCAAAGTCCCGAAGAGCTCACGCATGCATCTAGTCCTTCACCACAGCCATGCCAAGAGAAAACAATTGAAACCCACTGCGAGCTCTCCTCCAGTCGGTCCTTAAAGCCCATGGTGGTGAAACTAGAGAGCCGGAACAGCAGACTGAAGGAGAAGTTGCATGAGTACCGGGTACTGGACAGACATGTTAAAACCGAGAACGAACTCCTGACGCTCAGGGTGACCCACCTTTTGTCAAAAATTGAGAGGTTAAAGCAGAAGAATAGGGGAATTGTCAAAAGGAACAGGCAACTTCAGAGGATCGCTAAGAAGCATGTTATAATCAACAGGGTCCTTAAGAAAGAAATTCGGAACTTGAAGAAGCAGGAGAGGCTACAGATGCTGGTTGCAGCTGCTGCAATCCTGTGATGGCTACCAAGTCTTTTTGATTTTTGTTTCCTGAGGACAGGCAAGAACTTCAGTGTGGGGGTATGTTGGTCCCCAGTTTTGACCATGCTCTTTGCCTATATTATATACCACAGACCTCCATTTATATGCCAGTACCACCCTTTTGACCTCATTTTGACTTAATCAACATCTCCTTACCATTCAAATGGGTCACCTAAGGTATCTTTGCATTTCAAACTATTTTTATGCACTTTAATGCTTTAAATTGATAATGAGACTAATATCACTTGGGTTAGGTACCACTGCTATTTTTGGAACAGGATGCCGGTACCAGGTGCCAACTCGCACCCGTGGAGGTACCAGTGGAGCCGTTCGAGATCTGTGCATTATGGTGTGCGTTATGGTTCGAATGAAAGATAGAAAGGTTCACAGGCCAGCTGGAGTCATCGCCACAGAGTGCTTGAGAGCATAATGATAAACCTGGACCAATTATTCTTCATCATTCACACTTCGTGACACTACGTGTCACGAAGATGTGAAATACGTTTCAACTGGATTCCACGACTATTCTCGGATCAGGGATCCGTTTGTTTTATGCATCTTTGTTATTCGATTGTTATGAACCATGAGACTTCTATTAAAACCCGGGATCACTGCTGAGAACGGGTTACGATTTTTACTACTGTTGCTATTGCTATCGTTATTGTTGTTGGGTTATGTGATGTCGTGAACCTATGTTTTAAATACAGATTGCTGTGCATTATGATATTTGATTGATATACGATTTAAAGCATTCTCTTTTGAGTTAATGGATCATACAATGTTTGCATAGAATTTTTTAGTCGGATCTAGTCGTTTTCCACAGCGTTTGTGCTGTTTGGTTGGGCCCGCCAAACCGGTGCAAGCCGCTGTTTCCTTTTGCAATAGATTTAGTTTTACACTGTTATAGACTTAGTTCATTTTAATGGTTTAGAACTTGCATACGAAATAGCTTAACGCTCATAGATTAGTTGTTTTAGCATATCGACATTTGTTTATCTGAATGGTATATCTGCAGCTCATAAGCGTGACATTGATTTGGATGTTTCAAAATCTTGTTGATTTATTCCTCACTTGAATCATTCCAGAGTACTGTTATCTTTGACGTTGCTGAGTGTTACACGCAGAACTGATGCCTGTAGGATTTAGAATATGCATGTGGTTATTTAGTTTTCATTTTCAATTCGAACATAACTCAGAATTAGCATGCATTTTTCTTTGTTAGACATTAGTTACCTTGCCTGGTTAGAATAGTTAGATTACAATTAGAACAAAAGGAGCTCCTGGTACCAGTTAGTGGCACAATACTCTGTTTTCCTATAGACAGAATAGATTGATTTTTGCTGTTCAGAATGAAAGCATTTTTGACAATACTCTGTGTGTCCTAACTTAAACAGAAACGATGATGGTAGATGATCGGGCATAGAGATAAAATAATCTTATGGAACCATGCTCTTTGAATAGAAATAGCAGTACCAGTATTTGAGCACAAGACTGTTTTTTTTGCTTATGACTTAATAGGAAATGCTCAGTTTCGAGTTCGTTATTAGAATTCAAGTTCTCAGAATAGGTGTGTGTTTTCTTCTTAGGATAGAATTTAGGTAGAGACTAGACGCTTGCCTGCACATAATGTGTATCAGCTCGAAGTTTACCAACCCTGGTTTGACAATTTAGTGTTTCAGGTCACTTAAAAGATTCAATTTAGCAGCCTGATAGCTGTTACTCCAGTTGTAACAACAATACCTCATCCAGCTCCTGTAATAGCATTTATGTTGTGTGAGACCAGGACATCTTGCTCTGGTTTAGAAAGAATATCTGACTAAAGATAGGACTCAGATATACATTGTAATCTTTAATATATTGCATCGAGGAGGTCCCCTCTTTAAAAGAAGGGGAATTCTTCATTCGAGAATCCAAGTTTTATGTATTGAAGCAACTCCAAAGAAGCGGGACGTATTCTATTTTCCAAATTGTAATGTGATATTTCGACAGATGAATAGAAGACTGCTTTGAGTATCTCTTTCTAGCTTCCTCGTTTCAGGGGAATCTTGTGAGAAGGGAGGGCCCACCTTCATCAAAAGATTCACCCATTAGTTAGAAGTGTGTTAGTACAATTTCTGTTTATGCGTTGTTTAACTGTCGTTTGCTGAAACACTGTTTTTAATGGATTCTGCTTTGCTGAAACACTACTGACTCTGTCTTAGTTTATTGAATGGAATTTGTAATTCTTTTTATCAGTAATCTTGTGTGATGATTTTATGAGGCTAGTAGAGACTGGGTTAAAGGTTCCTTCTTAGAAAGGAAGGAATCGGAATATTCTACCCTCTGTAGATTTCATTTACTTATGCCAGTGTGCTAGCCAGAGGTTTGGTTAAAGGTTCTTGCTCAGACAGGAAGGAATCAAAACACCTTGCCTTCTGTAGGTTTCCTTTACTGCTGCAAGTGTACTAGCCAGAGATTTGGTTAAAGGTCCCTGCTCAGACAGGAAGGAATCAAAACACCTTGTCTTCTGTAGATTTCCTATACTGCTACAAGTGTGCTAGCCAGAGATTTGGTTAAGGGTTCCTGCTCAGACAGGAAGGAATCAAAACACCTTGTCTTCTGTAGATTTCATTTACCTCTGCGAGTGTGATAGCCAGGGATTGGGTTAAGGGTTCCTGCTCAGAAAGGAAGGAACCAAAACATCCTGTTCTCTGTAGACTTCCATTACTTCTGCAATTGTGCTAGCCAGAAACTGGGTTAAGGATCTCTTCTTAGAAAGGAAGAGATCAGGATGCCATGTTCTCTGTAAACCTCAACCTCACAAGTGTGCAAAAATAGAAATAAGGCTCAAGGCTCCTGCTTAGAAAGGAAGGAACTAGGTGGCTTTGTTCTCTGTTAGATAGAGTTAATTGTTTTCTGCTTACTGTTTTCCTGAAAAGAGTGTTAGTACTGAAGTCTCTGTTTGAGAGTAAGGGTCCTGTTCTCTGATTGAAGAATAGTTGTTCTCTCCCATTGCAAGTGTTATTTTAATGTAATCTAGGATTCTTAGATTAATCTTTAAAGATATGCAATAGGAAGATACTTTTCTGTGATTTAATTCATAACTTCAGTTCATTCAACAAAGTGTGATTAGTATAAATTTCTTTACTACAACACTACGTTTCTTTTGGAATTGAGCATATATAGTGCGTGGCTATCTTTGAAATAATAGACTTCCCTGGGTTGATAATTTATGTATCACTTGATTTTTTGAATCAATTAAGCAATTATAGTGACCAACATTTTGGCGTCGTTGCTGAGGAAGATAGCTATAGATTTCAAAAGCACTTGTGATTTCTTTTATTTAGATAAAAAGAATGCATGAAAAACCCCAAGAACACTAACCCTACAGGTGGAAAGGGAAAAGGAAAAGGAGGAAGAAAGACTTTCATTGACGAGATTGCATCCAAGTCTGAATCTGCTGCTCAACGACCAAACCTTCAAAAACAAAATTCCCAGCCTTCATTTCAAGCAATTTTTGGAACAGGGAAAGAAGTTTGGAGTCCGGAGGCAGTCCAGAAGCCAGTAAGAGACATTGAGGACAGAGCAAGTGCAGCAGGAGAGCAGACAAAGGGAAACATGGATGAGTACAATGAACAATTGCATAATGAAGAGCAGGTGGATCCTGAAGGAGAGGTAAAAGATGAAAATTCTTTCTCTACATTAGGATTTCATATTGGCGATCTCCCTAGAGGAGCAACCCCCATGAAAAACATTCCACTCTCAGCATTGCCTAATTTTCATGGTTTATCTTCAGAAGATCCAGATGAATTTCTGTTTGAGTTTGACATATTATGTAGAAGTTATGATTACGTTTCTAATGCTCAGAAACTAAAGTTATTTCCAGCAACACTAAAAGGGAATGCACTAAGATGGTTTATGAGTCTTGGAGGCCATGTAATCACAACATGGGACCAAATGAAACAGAAATTTTTGAACAAGTACCAGGACTACTGCAGAATGAGAGAAAAGAGGGAGGAGCTATTTAAAATGATGCAAAAAGAGGACGAGAATCTAGAAGACTTTGTAGAGAGGCTACAATACAATCTACAAAGATCCAGTCATCCCAATGTAAGTAAGGACATTCTCAAGACTATTTTATTAAAAGGGGTAAGGGATGACTCTTTGGATATGCTGAATATGCTTGGAAAAGGGGACATATCCAAGGAATCATATGATGAAATTGTCAATTTATGCAAAATATGTTCAAGGGGAGCTTCAAGAAACAGATTAAACAGCAGGGACACCACATTTTCTAGAGTCCAAAAATCAGCCAGCGGGGGAGCAACAAGAGCTGAGATAGGTAATTTGCTTGAAGATTTTAAAACTGAAATGATAAGCTCTTTTGCCTCACAAATGGACACCCTGTAGATTAAGAAAAAGAAAGCAGAAGCAGAAGCAGCCCTGTCTATCTTTTGTCCTCAATGCAGAGATAAGCACCCAAAAAGAGAATGTCCACTGGACAGAAAGCCAATCTGCACAATATGTGATAAGGATCATGATACCCAAAATTGTCCATCTTTACCAGGGATCAAGGAAACATTACAACCAATGGATGAAGAAGCTTAAGTTGTCTATCTGATGACACAGAGGAGGCAATGGCAACCGCGAGGACAAGGTACGAACTCTAACATGCCATTTGCATCTTCTAATCGTTGGAACAATTACTCTTCTTTCAATCAAATGAGTTACCCCTACAATAAAATGCAATACACTAATCAAATGAATTACCCATCCATGCAACAAACTTACCCTCCCATGCAGCAAACTTACCCGCCCATGCAACAAAATAACCCACCCTTTGTTGATCCCTCAATGTGGACCCCTTGGCCCCCACAACAACAAAATCAATGGAATCAGAATTGGAGAGGACAACAACCCCCCTTTCAAAACCAATTACCTCAATTTTCACAACCACTCTCCTTGCCAGCAGGTACTCCTCAAAATAATCAAATAATGAGACCCCAACTACCTATGCAACCTAACCCCAACCCAAATAATAAAGATGTGCAGTGCATTGATATTTATAACCAGCCTACACTTTCCCTTCTCCCTGCACAATGCAACGATATCCATCTTCGATTTGGGAGAATAGTGGAACCAACCATTGCTGATGTTACCTCTTCAGACAAAGAGGAAACAAAAGAGCATGATGTACCTGAAAAGGCACAATCATCCTCTAACAATGTTGCTGAAACAACAACACCACCATTTCCTGAGCGCCTAGCCTTAACTAAAACACCCGGACCACCAGCCTTTAATCTTTTAGGGGAATTACAGAATTTATATGTTAAAATTCCCCTCTTACAAGCACTCCGTGACGTACCTATCTATGCTAGGACAATGCGAGATATCTGTGTTAAAAATCCTGGTAGGAAAACCAAGGATCCCCTAACAGTCCATGTTATGGGAGATCTATCTACATTAATGTCAGAAAAGACTCCCCCAGTCAAATATGGTGATCCTGGCCACCCTGCCATTACAGTATAAGTTGGCAAAACAATAATCCCTCGTGTCCTTGTAGACCTAGGTGCATCCATCAATATCATGACTTTAGAGACCTTACAACTGTTACAATTACAAGATGAAGTCAGAGAGACCCCAACTATCCTAGAATTGGCTGATCGATCCACAATTAAACCAAAAGGAGTCATTGAAGACCTCAGCATCTCTGTGGAATCCTGGAATTATCCAGTCGATTTTACAGTGTTGCAGCCCAAAACAAAGTTGGGGGGCCACCCTCTAATTCTCGGTAGACCATGGCTAGCCACAACAGATGCTTTTATCAGCTGTAGATCAGGGTCAATGACAATTTCAAATGGTTATGAAATGAAGCAACTTACACTTTATCCTCATGCAACATCCCTGGCTAATAATGACAATTCTATTTGGGTAGATTTTGAGGATCAACCTACTCAACCTCTTCTGACTATCGGACAAGCTTTAAGTCTGAAAGATTCTTCTGAGGATGAAATCATCAATAATTTTATTTGCGATCCCTCCTCTGTCACTCCACAAATTCATAATCAATTAACTGCACTGTTGGACTCTGATAATCAAGAAAACCTCAGTTCAGAAAGCCCACCTCAAACACCTAAAACCATCTCCTCCAAAAGCATACCAGTGGAAATTGAACCTGGAAAATCATTAAATATAAACCCTCATTTTACAGATGCTGAAACACAGCAGTTAATGAAGTTACTTCGGGAAAATAAAGAAGAATTCGCATGAAACTACACATACATGAAGGGAATCTCCCCTGACCTATGTACTCATAGAATATATATTAAGGAATATTGTCGACCAATCTGTCAACCTCAGCGACGAATGAACCCAAACCTAAGAGAAATCCTGAAGGAAGAACTTCAGAAATTACTCAATGTAGGGTTTATCTACCCTATATTAGACAGTGAATGGGTGTCCCCGTTGGTAATAGTCCCCAAAAAGAACGGGAAATGGAGAGTATGTGTGGATTACAGAGCTTTAAATAAAGCCACTCAGAAAGACCACTTTCCACTACCATTCATTGATCAAGTGTTAGATAGTTTGTCAGGAAAGAATTTTTTCTCATTTTTAGATGGTTTCAGTGGGTACAACCAGATTAAAATTGCACCTCAAGATCAAGATAAAACCACCTTCACCAGCCCTTGGGGAACCTTTTCTTACAGAGTCCTTCCATTTGGACTATGTAATGCACCAGCAACCTTCCAAAGGGCAGTTTTGGGAATTTTTTCTGATATGCTTAATGACTCTATGGAAATTTTTATGGATGGCTTTACTCCTTATGGTGTTTCTTTTCAGGAAGCACTGGAAAACCTGGAGAAGGTACTTAAACAATGTATACAAGCCCAACTCTCCTTAAGTACAGAAAAATGCCATATGATGATGAGTGAAGGAGTAGTGCTTGGACATTTTATCTCATCTCAAGGAATTCAGGTAGACCCATCCAAAATATAAGTCATTAAGGATCTTCCTACCCCCAAAAACCAAACAGAGGTAAGAAGCTTTCTAGGACATGCCGGATACTACAGAAGATTTATTAAGAATTTTTCCAAAATAACTTCTCCACTGTTTGTTTTACTGATGAAAAATGTTGAACTCAATTGGACTAATTTTTGTCAAGAGGCATTTAATACACTTAAACATCAGTTATCTACAACTCCTATCCTTAGAGGACCTGATTGGACACTTCCCTTTCACATATCCTCCGATGCTTCAGACACTTCTATAGGAGCTGTCTTGGGACAGGAAGAAGATCATCTCCCTTATACTATATATTTCATCAACAAGAATATGTCCCCTGCTGAACTCAATTATATAGTCACCGAGAAGGAATTCTTAGCAGTTATTTATGCAATTAATAAATTTAGACATTACATTACTGGCTATTCTACTTTTTTCCATACTGATCACTCAACTATCAAATACTTAATGAATAAACCTATTACAAATGCTAGAGTCACCAAATGGATGTTATTATTGCAAGAATTTGATATCACAATTGTAGATAGACCAGGAAAAGAGAATGTAGTTGCTGATTTCCTTTCTCGATTGACACTCAATGATGATAACCCAGTAGATGATTCCTTTCCTGATGAATATTTATTTGCAGTTTCTGCTCACTCACCTTGGTATGCAAATATTGCTAACTACTTAGTTGCAGGGAAGTTACCATCACACCTATCTTACCGAGAGAAGAAAGGTATTATTCATCAAAGTGCTCAGTATAGTTGGATAAATGGGTACCTTTTCCATACAGGAGCTGATCAAGAGATTCGAAGGTGTGTTAGAGAAGATGAGGTGTATGATCTATTGAAAGCTTGTCATCATGGACCTTGTGGAGGGCATTTTGCTGATAAAAGAATAACATATAAAATTCTCAGGATGGGGTACTATTGGCCCTCACTCTTCAAGGATGCAAAGAAATATGTCAAGGCCTATGATAGCTGCCAAAGAGTAGGCCAACCTAATCATAGAGATGAAATGCCATTAAACCCCCAGGTAGTACTTGAACCATTTGAAAGATGGGCCTTAGACTTCATAGGACCCATCAACCCTCCATCCAACCAAAAAGTTTATATACTGGTCTGCACAGACTACATGACTAAATGGGTGGAAGCCAAGGCACTCCACAGAGCAACTGAAGAAGCAGTTACAAATTTCTTATTTAAGGACATATTCACCAGATTTGGAATGCCAAGAGAATTAGTTACAGATGGAGGACCTCCTTTCAACTCTCATGGGTTCAAAGCCACCCTTCAGAAATATCATATTCAGCAGAGAATGACTACAACATACCACCCCCAAGCCAATGGACAGGTGGAAAGCACAAACAAAGTAATAGAAGCCATTCTCACAAAAACAGTGAAGGAAAGTAGAAAGGATTGGTCCTACAGGCTCCTTGAAGCACTATGGGCCTACAGAACTACCTGGATGAATACTACAATATTTTCTCCCTATGAATTAGTCTATGGAAAGAGTGTTGTTTTTCCTGTGGAATTTGAGATAAAAACCTTAAGGACTTATTCATCTGTCAACCTTGATCTAACTGATGCACAGATAGCCAGGTTGCAGCAGCTTAATGAACTAGAGGAGAAAATATTAGATGCCATTCAGCAAACAACCATAATTCAACAGCAAAGATCACAATGGCATAACAAAAATATCAAGAACAAGCAGTTCCAAAAAGGTAATTGGGCCCTACTGTATGATTCCCGGTTCAAATAATTTCAAGGGAAACTGTGTACAAGATGGTTGGGACCTTACGAAGTAGACACAGTTTTCCCCAATGGAACAGTAAGCCTCCTCACAATCGATGACTCCAGAACTTCGTTACTTGTAAATGGTCATCGGCTCTGTCTGTACCAGCGACCTATCTCTAAAGAAGATTTTAAGGCCACATGCATGGCAGATGCTCATTTTCTCTTCGTTGAGGGGGTTTCTACCCCTAATAGCAACTAATTATTTTAAGAATGATTTTCTTTAGTATTATATTAGATTATATTTTGTCTTCTAATAATCCCTGTCAGGAAATATCGTGCTACAGTCGATTTTTGCAGATTCCCGATCAAAGCTCAGCCACCAGAAGAGGAAGATTTCACTTCAAAGAAATGAACTTTAATGATGCTGAAACACCACTGTTCAGCACTGATTGACTTTCACGATGCTAAGACACCACTGATCAGCACTGTTGACTTTCTTCTGATACTGTAACACCATCGTTCAAACACTCTTCAATTGCCTCCACTGCTGAAACACCACCATCCCTCACCATCCTTCATCGACGAAACAACTTCGTCCAACAATTGTTTCGTTTTTTTTCCCTTTTGTTGCTGAAACACCATTACAACAACTTTTCACTATTTTCCCGATGCTGAAACACCATTGTTCAATACGTTTTCTCCCTTCTCCCAAAACACTACAGTCCACCATTTCCTCACCATACTTCATCGACGAAACAACTCCGTCCAGCAGTTGTTTTGCCTTTTCCCGTTGCTGAAACACCATTGACAACAACCCTTCATCATTTTTTTTCTCCGATGTTGAAACACCACCGTTCAACACTTTCGACTCTCTTTCCAATGCTGAAACACCACCATTCAGCATGTTTGAATTTCTTCCGATACTGAAACACCATTCATCAGCAGTTCTTCATCTATTGTTTCATTCTTCTCTATTGTTGAAACACCAGTCTTTCATCATCGTCTGTCAGCAAGCTTCTACGCCCTCAAATTATAGTTCATCCTTCAGCAAATCCTTGACACAATCAAAGGGATCCGCCACGATAGGACTACCACAGACAGACATGACATCTTGTTGGCAGAACGAATCAAACGGTAAGGCGAGGTACGTAAATGTTATGTAATTCAGTTAGACTATAGTTAATGAGAAATATTCCAAATCATTATGACCATTCAAGTGCCATTATTACTAATCGCACTTGACGGGAGGGGAAGTACACATCAAATCCACGATACCATCATTACACCCAATTTCACCGCCATCACCCCTAATTCACCACCCTTTCGCGCATTTAACCACTATTCCTGCATAACGTCGCTCGAAAAACTCACTCTGCAGAAGCTGATACAAAAACTCTCGACGTTGTATCTTACCAAGCTAGTAGCCATGGGAGGATATATCGTACGAAATGATCCCGCCACCACGACGCTGCTGGAACACTACCCAACAGCGTATGAAATCTTCCGGCAGGCAGGGTGGCTCAATTACTTCCGCAGACTTCAAGGATATAACGAACAACAAGTCCTACAGTTTGCCCGAAATCTTCAGGAGGACTATTCTGTCATTGAAGGGGTGCGAATATCAGTAACAGAGGTAGACATAGCAGAGGTCTTAGGCCTCCCCATGAATGACACTCGTATGTTCAGCAGAAAACATATCATCGGGACTGTTCAGCAGAACTTCTTCCTGCCCGAGGAACGCATTGAACTGAAAGGAAGGGGTGTTCAGCTGAGCTCATTGCCACCACCATGGCTGGAAGTTGCCAGATTTATCAAGCATTACTTGACCTGCGAAGGTCGATATCAGGTAGTGTATCAGCATGACTTCCTCTTACTTTCTCATTTAAGGCATCACAGACAGTTCAATATTCCCTATTATTTGTTGGGCTATTTGAAGAATATGGCACATTACTGTCGAAAGGCGAAAGATCCAACCCTGTCACTTACCCACCACCGTCTTGTTCAATTACTCATCAATAGGGGTTTTGAACAACAAAACTGTCCACTAAATAACCCGTCCATAAACCCTCAACCAACTGCTGAAATTACCGAGGAGCAGCAACAACAAAACCCCCCAGACATCCCCGAAGTACCCCATAGCCCGCCCACACAACCAACCAATTCCCCTACCCTACCAAAACCACTGCATACCACACTAGAGTCTTCCACTCCCGCCCTTCATATTCTCAGTGATGACTCTGAACCAAAAAATGTCCCCTGCCCTATCATTCAGAAGAGACTTCCACGAAAACGAAAACAGATTGCCCTCTTTCCACCCTTCTTGCGCAAAAAGCGAACAAGAGCCTCAATAAGGCCACCCTTTATGACCACTACCCTAGACACCCCACCAATTCGACTGATACCCCGTACTTCTTCAACTTACCAAACCCCGAGACCTTCGCCTATTACAACCTCAGTGGCTGAAACACAAGAACCAGCCGCTAACATTGAGTTACAAGAACCAGAAGCCCAGACATCATTTGTTTCAAATAAAGTAGCTAAAACACAACCAGCTACCCATCCAGTGGCTGAAACACAAGAACCAACCACTGATTTTGAAATTAAGGAAATTGAGACCTCGGATGCTACAACACAACATCCAGTGGCTGAAACACAAGAACCAACCACTGATTTTGAAATTGAGGAAATTGAGATCCCGAATGCTGCAACACAACATTCAGTGGCTGAAACACAAGAACCAACCACTGACATTGACATTGAGATTCAGGAATCAGAGGTTGAGGGTGCTGAAACACTACTCTCCTTACACCAGGAGGCTGAAACACAAGCATCAGTTTCCATTCCTGTAGCTGCTCCACAAGAACCATCTCATGAGGATATTACTGCTACACAAGAACCAGTCACCCCTCAATCCAAACAAACAATGGTTGATGTCTTGGAAGAAAAAAACTTTTTAAAGTCTCAATTGGAAGCATATCAGCAAGAATTAGCCAGGGCAAGGGAAGCATATGAAAAAGAACTAAATTTGTACACCTTAGCCCGTATAGCAACCTTGTCAGAACAAACTACAGAAAGTGTGTGCAAGGAATATATGTGTTGTCAATGTGGAGATATTTACCATCAGGCAGGCTATAAGGTGATTCAAGTCCCAGTGCCAGGAGCAGCCCCTATTCCTTCTCCTTTTGTAGCCAAGGAAGAACCTGCTACAACACAAGAACCAGAAGGTCCTACTAAGTTCAAAACTGAACCTGCTGCAACACAAGAACCAGCAGGCCCTAGCAAGATCAAGACTGAACCTGCTGCAACACAAGAACCAACAGGACCTTCCAGGCTCAAAAATGCACACAACATTACAGCAAGAGAAGTCCCTACTATTGTTAACAAGGCTGTGCAAACAATGCCCATGGAGGAATTTTCACCTCCCAATCAGACCAATCTCTCCACTTCCAGGGAACAATCTACTCAAACCATGCCTAATCCCACCACTTCTAATGCTGAAACACAGACCCAACTGTGGGATGAGCATGCAGAAATACAAAAGTGGAAGAAGGAGTATGCTGAAACATAGGCCAAACATCTGCAAGTGCACAAACAGATCTGGATAAATCAAACTTTCTCAAATTGGGAAGCATTGGGCCAGACACGCCAAGTAGTTCGTGAGCTTAAGAAGAAAAACAAAGACTTGAAAGACAGATTGGTCTTGGCATTTGATTTGATGCAGAAGCTACTGGCCACAAGGAAGCCATCTTGCAACTACTCCTTATTCCTGATGGAGAGACTTACATGGTTTCAGATTAAGTCCATTATAGAAGGTAAACCCCATGAAGTCATTCAATCAACAGATTTTATCAAAACTTTTGTAGCTACCTCTACTAGGGATCAACACCTCCTCTGTGAGGCATACTTCCATAATGAGGCTATTCCAGAAAACAGGTTGTTAAACATAAATCCTCTTGTGGGGGACGTTCAACTTCGAGCATTTACTTCTTTTCTCCTCATTCAAATCATTTGGCAAGGTGACTTTTCGGCTGCCAAGAACAATGAAGATAATCGCCTCCTCTGGATTAGACCAGAACCACAAAGGGCAGCTACCTTCATCTCACAGTATTATGAGTTCTTAAAACAACCAGGGGTGACTGAACATGTTCAGCAGCTACAATCAGAAGTGCTTCAGGATTGTGAACACATCATTAGATCTATAGAGGTTCCTGCCCTCCAGGCCAATAACCTGTTTTGGTAGCAATCCACGGAGAAGAGACAACAGCACAATCCTTTTGGTCCTGCGAACTTAGAAGTAGCAATTTCCAGGGTACCCAACTATATCCAATGTGTTAGACATTGTGCTGAAAATTGGATAGGGTACCGGTTTTACTTTCCCATTCTCTGGTTGCCAATAGAAAGGTATCAAGTCAGTTATAAGCTTCCTAAGAAGGTAGAAACAATAGCATGGCAAAGATTGCAGGAAGTGCAAGGGTTCAGAACGCTGACAGACAGTACCTCCCAGAGTTACAACTTGAGTAATTTACACGATCAGAGTCGGTATCAAGACTCTGATTAAGAGTGAGTTGCCTGAGGACATGCAACACCTTGAGTTGGGGGGGATGTTAGGACCACACAATGCACCTTTTTGCCTATACTTTTTTCCACTATTATACTCTTGATCACCTATATTTAGACTCATACTATCACTTTATCTGATCATCCCAAAGGTATACAACATCCCTTCTCATGACTATACGTTTAATCTGTTTTGCATAATATTTTACATCACTTTTGCACTTAACCATTGATTAGACTGCAGACTGGCACTTGAAGCCTATTATCGAAACACAGTCCAGGCCGCAGATGCTGAAACACAGAACTGTTACACAACCGGGCTCGCAGATGCCAAAACACAGAGCTATTACACAGTCCGAGGTCCCTGTTGCTGAAACACAGTCCGAGGTCCCTGTTGCTGAAACACAAAACTGTCATACAATCCGGAGTCACAGAGGCTGAGACACAGAGATGTTACACAGTCTAGAGCTGCAGATGCTGAAACACAGAGGAGACCACCAGAACCAACGATGCTGAAACACAAGGAAGCCGTTACAGTTAGCGGTCAAAGCCGACACAGTCAAGAGCGCAATTCACGTGGCTGAAACAACCCGTGAATTGCGATGCTGAAACAACATCAGCAACTACGAGAAGAAGCTATTACTCCAGTTGTAACAGCAATACCTCATCCAGCTCCTGTAATAGCATTTCTGTTGCGTGAGACCAGGACATCTTGCTCTGGTTTAGAAAGAAGATCTGACTAAAGATAGGACTCAGATATACATTCTAATCTTTGATATATTGCATCGAGGAGGTTCCCTCTTTAAAATAAGGGGAATTCTTCATTTGAGAATCCAAGTTTTATGTATTGAAGCAACTCCAGAGAAGCGAGACGTATTCTATTTTCCAAATTGTAATGTGATATTTTGACAGATGAATATAAGACTGCTTTGAGTATCTCTTTCTAGCTTCCTCGTTTCAGGGGAATCTTGTGAGAAGGGAGGGCCCACCTTCATCACAAGATTCACCCATTAGTTAGAAGTGTGTTAGTACAATTTCTGTTTATGCGTTGTTTAATTGTCGTTTGCTGAAACACTATTTTTAATGGATTCCTCTTTGCTGAAACACTACTCACTCTATCTTAGTTTATTGAATGGAATTTGTAATTCTTTTTATCAGCAATCTTGCGTGATGATTTTATGAGGCTAGCAGAGACTGGGTTAAAGGTTCCTGCTCAGACAGGAAGGAATCGGAATATCCTACCCTCTGTAGATTTCAGTTACTTCTACCAGTGTGCTAGCCATAGGTTTGGTTAAAGGTTCCTGCTCAGACAGGAAGGAATCAAAACACCTTGCCTTCTGTAGGTTTCCTTTACTACTGCAAGTGTACTAGCCAGAGATTTGGTTAAAGGTTCTTGCTCAGACAGGAAGGAATCAAAACACCTTGTCTTCTATAGATTTCCTTTACTGCTGCAAGTGTGCTAGCCAGAGATTTGGTTAAGGGTTCCTGCTCAGAGAGGAAGGAATCAAAACACCTTGTCTTCTGTAGATTTCATTTACCTCTGCGAGTGTGATAGCCAGGGATTGGGTTAAGGGTTCCTTCTCAGAAAGGAAGGAACCAAAACATCCTGTTCTCTGTAGACTTCCATTACTTCTACAATTGTGCTAGCCAGAAACTGGGTTAAGGATCTCTGCTTAGAAAGGAAGAGATCAGGCTGCCCTGTTCTCTGTAAACCTCAACCTCACAAGTGTGCAAAAATAGAAATAAGGCTCAAGGCTCCTGCTTAGAAAGGAAGGAACTAGGTGGCTTTGTTCTCTGTTAGATAGAGTTAATTGTTTTTTGCTTACTGTTTTCCTGAAAAGAGTGTTAGTACTGAAGTCTTTGTTTGAGAGTAAGGGTCTTGTTCTCTGATTGCAGAATAGTTGTTCTCTCCCATTGCAAGTGTTATTTTAATGTAATCCAGGATTCTTAGATTAATCTTTAAAGATCTGCAATAGGAATATACTTTCCTGTGATTTAATTCAAAACTTCAGTTCATTCAGCAAAGTGTGATTAGTATAAATTTCTTTACTACAACACTAAGTTGCTTTTGGAATTGAGCATATATAGTGCGTGGATATCTTTGAAATAAAAGACTTCCCTGGGTTGATAATTTATGTATCACTTGATTTTTTGAATCAATTAAGCAATTATAGTGACCAACACCTCGGTGGCTGCGTCGTCCGGGGAACCAAAAAACTCAGGAAATTTGACCTTCTCGAGTTCGTGGTGAATGCTACTAGTACCCACCAG
This sequence comes from Picea engelmannii, assembly GCA_009831015.1. Classification (NCBI taxonomy): domain Eukaryota; kingdom Viridiplantae; phylum Streptophyta; class Pinopsida; order Pinales; family Pinaceae; genus Picea; species Picea engelmannii. Next base: position 695,334 of record ML781053.1, read on the forward strand.
AGCCCGTGGTGGACCCTAAGGGGGTGTCGATGCCTTGGCCTAATATCTATCCAAATGGTTGATCAGTGCCTCAGTGATCCACTGAAAGGACCTCATCTGGCCAATCACATCACCCACAACTATTTTTTCCTACCTGACAACCTGTTCATCTCCCTGGGGGTTAGACACCTTAGGCATGGATGCTACTGGGGGAGTCACGCCTCCTCCCCTAGCACCTCGTCGTCTGCCTCCGAGACATCCTCTAACCATGAATTCCTGTATGAATACAAATCAATTTAATTAGCAACATCATAATCAATTATCTAATCAACGGAAGACATAGTGATCCCAAGTCACGAGTCAAACCGGCTCTGATACCATATGTAACGACCCCTGTCATTACAACTACTACGACGCATAACAAGTGCAATTTTTTTTTTTTACTAAATAAGGAAAGTAACAATGAAAACAATTAATCAACACAACTTGATGATGAACACAACGCACACAAATGAGGCAATAGACAACATAACGACCCATCATACTAGCACATCATGCAACTAGATGAAACATGTGAAAATTGATTAGAAAAAATAAAAACGACTACCCTCTCATCCTACCCTACAAGGTTAGGACCTCTAGGACACATAAGCAACATTCAAGCCCAAGTTACCATCGATTTTGACCATTTAAGGTCTCAAGGCTAGTGATTGTTCTGAGGAACAAGGAGGTGTCTACATCTCACCCAACACAAGCAAGACAATGCCTAAGAGATAAAAGAAAATCATCAATCAATAAACGCAACAACACCAACTGACAAACGTAACATGAACCTTCAATGCGAGTGAGAAATAACAATCAATGAATCAACAATGCATGGTGCACAAGTAAATAACAACAATTGAAGATTCATGATCTTCCACCTTGCACCACTAGATAATCTAAGCATTTGGACAATACTTTGATCGACCCTTAATTTACAAGCGAGCAAGATATCATACATAAACAAACTATCTAGCGGTAGCCAACTTGAGGTGCAATTTTATTTAAATTCTAGGCGCGCCATTTAATCGATCCTTTATTAAAATAAAATTTGAGTCGTAAAAAGGGATGTACCTTCTAGGGATTTCAGGTAAACACTAAAACATCAATTCATTGACAACGACAACTATAATTATTCATCTAAGGAGTTTTAAATGAAGAAAATACTAAACTACCACATGTAATAAATCCTTCCAACTTATGCAATCAAGAGTTTATGCTCCATTACAAACTTTTCATCTAACACCTACCCAACTAACATAAAACCCAATTTTCCTCAATCTTCCTAGGTTTCCCACTTTTCTTTAAGTTTCCCTTTTTCTTAAGGTTTCCCCTTTTTATAACTAAGTTTAGAATTAGCAGGTTTAGACCAAACAACCAAATACCCCTTTTATTAATTAAACCTTTATTAAAATTTCCACTTTAATTATTAATGCTTTGATTTTCTTTACCCCCTTCCTGTTATAGGTCTAATTAGTTTTTTTTTGTTCAATTCACTAGGCTTGGTGATATTTCTTAAGGGAAAAAAATGTTATTGAACTTTACTTATCACATCTATCATTTTAAGGCCAACTAGGTCCTAAGGAGGCATACTTTTCTAGGCACTAGGTTTATTAACTTATCTTAACAAAAATTGTTACGTTCCCTTCAGGATGCACTACATGCTCCAAGGGTGCCACTCACCTCTTTTGTTTTATTTGCATGACGTGCCCTTCAAGACACACTATGTGCTCCAAGGGAACCACTTGCCTCTTGACTGAATTTGGTAGGCATCAAACCCCTGTAGTCAATACTCTGTCAGGTGATCTTGTGGGAGACTTAGGGCCTCTAAGGAATAAGGACCCTTCTTTATTGCACGCCCCTTAGAGTCCTTGTGAGTGACTGTCACAGTTTTCCATCATGACAGTGAAGGTCTTTCGAACTAGGTAATCATTAACCTATAATTCGAGCCACAATGAGAGTTCTAGTAGGCTATGGAAGGGTTTCTTCCACACCTCTCCCTCAATGTCTCTAGTTGTCATGCATGATCCCTTTACTCCAAATGTGAGTCTATTCGACAAGATATCTTCAACCTGGATCCATCAACGAATCATGTCATTAATAACAATCAACATCATAATATCTATACATATGTACATATGTCACATCAACAAAATTCAAACCCTAACATTCCACTACCTGACTCGATTTAGAGTCCAAGGAGTTTCATCGATGCCTTGACATCCTCAACGTCCAGAGTCCTTCACACTCAGGAGAGCTCAGTCAATATCACCTATTGATGTAAATAGAAAAAAAGTAACATATCATCAAGTCCACCATATCTCATATTCATAATCAAAACAACCAATCATATAAAGAACCATATCACTTGCATGCAAGTGTCCTCAAAGAATAAGTCTACTTCATGCATGCAAGAGCGGGATGTTACATACACCCCCTCTTTTTTTAAACTTCGTCCTGAAGTTTCACAATATGTAAGTTCCAAAATAAAGTGTATCACAATAGCATAGGTCTAGCTATCAAACAAAAATGGAAACTTCTAATGCAAATCATATGTGTCCTCCTATGTCGTCGAGTGTGGACTATAGTTGTCCAACTGGACCTTGACTTGATCTACTGTTTGATGTCATAGTCATCGAATGTGATGGTCCAAGATGTGGATTGGCTCTTCCATGAGCATACCCTCATCCGATACCTGCAAGGAACTCATTCCAATAACATGTGTAGGATCAATAACATAATGTCTCAAAACAGATACGTGAAAAACATCATGCATACCCTTCAAAGAATCAGGCAAGGCTAGTCGATAGGCCATAGGCCCATTATTTTCCACAATATGGAAGGGTGCCATGAACCTGGGAGAGATTTTATCACCCTTCCCAAACTTGATCGAACTCTTATGTGGTTTCACTTGCAGGAAGACTTGATCTCCAACTTCATAACTACGGTCGACACGATGCGCATTGACATAACTCTTCTGTCGATCCTGTGCTTTTTTGATCTTTTGTCTTATTTTTTTCATTTGATCTTACATTTCTTGGATCACTTCTGGTCCCACTAGAACCCTATCCTCAAGTTTATCCCAACTCAAGGCGTCTGACAGGGTTGCTCGTAAAGAAAGTTGAAAGGTGTCATCTTAATGGTTCTTTGATAACTGTTGTTATATGCAAATTCTAATAGTGGCAATAATTCTTCCCAATTATTCTGTTGGTCCATCACGTACATACACAACATATCCTCCAAGATTTTGTTTTTTCACTCGGTCTTCCCATTTGTTTCTGGCTGATATGCAGTACTAAAGTTAAGTTGGGTTCCCAAGGTCTCTTGGAAACCAGTCCAAAATCATCGTGTAAACATCGATCCTATATCAAATATAGTCCTCTTAGGCAAAACATGAAGCCTCACAATCTCAATGATGAAAACTCTGGCTAGGTCAGGTTCCTGATATGTTGTATGCATAAGGATAAAATGAAAACTCTTTGTCAAAGTGTCGACTACCACAAAAATCGAGTCGTGTTTCCTTGTGGTCAGTGGCAATACAACAATGAAATCCATCGAAATGACCTCCCATTTTGATTCTAGAATAGTGTGTGGTTGTAGTAATCCTGTTGGATGTCTATGTTCATCCTTCACCTGTTGACATTCTAAAATCCTTTCCATGTAGCAGACTATGTCTGCCTTCATTCCTTTTTAGAAGAATAAGGGTTTAAGGTCTTGCCTCATATTCGTGACTCTAGGATGAGCCATGTACACTGCTCTATGAGCCTCATTTAGGATCAAACTCCTCAACTTGTCGTTGGGCGATACGTAAATTCAAATTTTAAATCTCAATAATCAGTTGTTGTCCATAGTAAATCCCTCAAATTTTGGTACCATCATTGTGTTTTGTCCGATAAAATACTTGACCTCTTTGTACCAGTCATCTCTGCACTGTAAAGTTAGAATATTTTCACATAGACACATCTGAAGAGGCATCACCGAAAATATGAATGGTCTCTGACTCAATGCCTTTGCCACTCTGTTCATTGTTCCTTTTATGTAAGTAATCTTGAAATCGTACTCGCTAAGCAATTCTGACCAATGTCGTTATCGTGCGTTGAGGTCGTTTTGTGTAAGGATGTGTTGTATACCACAGTGGTCCGTTTTTAGTTCAAAATTTTGTCCAATAAGGTAGTGTCTCAAAAATATGAAGGAATAAACAATGGCTAACAACTCCAAATTGTGTGTCTCATAGTTCTCCTCGTGCCTTCTCAAATTTCTCGAGATGTAAGTGATCACTCAACTGTCTTGCATCAAGAATCCACCTAAGCCTTCTTTGGATGCATCAGTGCATACCAAGAAGTTTGCGTCCATGTCCAAGACGTTTAGTATCAGTGCTTTTGTTAGAATCTCCTTAAGCCTCTAAAAGGCTTCCGCGCATTTCTCAGTCCAAAAAAATTTCATGTTCTTATTTTGCAATTCCGTAATCAGATTTGCTATCATTGAAAAACCCTCAACAAACTATCGATAGTATCCTACTAAACCCATGAATCTATGCACTTCTGGGACATTTGTTGGTGCAAGAAATTCCATAATAGCCTTGACCTTTGTTGGATACACAATGATACCTTTGTCAGAGATGACATGCCCTAAGTAGTGAATATTCAATTGATAAAACAAGCATTTAGATAGTTTTCCAAACAATTTGTTATCTTGTAGACACTGTAGTAACAAACGAAAGTTCTCTTCATGCTCCTCCATTGTCCAAGAATATATCAAAATATTGTTAATGAATACTTTGATGAACTTTTCCAAGTATTCGCGGAATACCTCGTTCATCAAAATCATAAATACCCCTGGGGCATTTGTCAGTCCAAACGGTAAAATAGTAAACTTGTAATGTCCAAAACTCATCTTAAAGGTGGTCTTAGGGATGTCATTGTCTTTGATCCATAACTGGTGATAACCTGATATCAAGTCGATATTTGAAAAAACCGTCGCAGCCTTCATCTGATCAAACAAATCATCAATCCTTGACAAAGGATAGTGATTCTTGATCGTTTCCTTGTTCAATTGATGATAGTACCTAGGACCCATCCTTCTTTTGTATGAAGATAACAGGTGCACCCCACAGTGACACACTTGGACATATAATTTCTAGGTCCAACAACTCCTTCAGTTGCATTTTCAACTCCTGTAAATCTGGGGTCGACATCCGATAAGGAGTTCTTTCTATCAGTTCAGTCCCCGTTTTTATATTAATGGTAAATTCCAATTCCTTTTTAGGTGACATCCCAGGTAACTCCTCAGGGAAGACGTTCGCAATCTCACACCACTGGAAGGTTTTCTAGACCTTCTTCTACTCCCTTCTCATTTAACACAAGGATCCCATAAATATCATATCCCTTACACATGCTCTTAAGTAGATGCAAGGAAGAGATGAACCTCAGGGAAAATCCCTGGTTTCGACCTACAATCATGCTTCTTTGTTCCTCATCATCGACCAAGATTAACCGTTTTGTCTTACAGTTGAGTATTATCTCATGCAATTCCAACTAGTCCATATCGATCATGACATCATAAGACCCTAAGATCATGATGTACAAGTTGTCCCTTGTGACAAAGTCTGTCAGGTTAAGGCTACAACCTGTAACCTTCCCTCCAACCTTTTGTTTGGCTCCCGAAGCCATTTCTACAAAGCTAAACTCATCCTGTTTGACTACCTTTACCTTAATTATTTTTAGCGTCGAACCAGAAATAAAATCTATGTAGATCCTGGATCTGTCAAAATACTAAGGTTCTGGTCAGCGACAACACCTGACGTCTTGAGAACAGTCGACTGGTGCTCTTCCTGGTGTTTATTCACCTCTACATGAATCCGATAGGCCTTTCACAAATCTCCCATGGTAGTGGGTCTAGCTGATCCAGATGATCTGTTCCTCTCCACTGGGAAGTCATGCTGGTAATGTGACTCTCCACATGTCCAACACCCTTTATTCGGTTCGATACTCCTGGTACTTGAAGTAAAAGTTGACGGCCCACCGTCTTGGAACCATGGCATGTTCTGTTGAAAAATCCTAAACTGTTGTTGTTGCGGTCAACATTGTTGCTCGTGTTGTGGTCCTCTATAAGGAGTTTGTTGCCGAGGTATCGGTCTCCATGGTGTATTGTATGTGGATCCTCTCTAAGTGTCTTGAACACCTGGTGAATTTCTAGTTGGTGTCTAATGCTGTAGCGCACCAGATGACACCTGTCCCACTGGTCTCACTGGAGTCCTTCTCTAACCCTAGCTAATAATCTCATCCTCATCTATGAGGGCCTTCTAGACAACATCATGTAAGGTTTGAGGCATCTTAATCCTCACATTTTCATGAATAATGATGTTAATGCTGAACACAAACTTGTTGACCTTAATTTTCTCGGTATTCAGGTGTAGAGCATATCGAAGAAGCTCCATGAAACAAGAATCGTACTCGGGCACCGTACGAATGACTTGCTGGAAGGATTTGAACTCATTGAGATGACACTCAATGCATTCCTTAGATAGATGCCTCTCTCGGAACCATTCCTTAAACATTTCCCATGACACGTCCTTGACTAGCATGTTCAATTGTGGTAGGAGCATCTTCCACCATAGAAGAGTGCTCCCCTTCAGTTGAAAGACCTCCATGCAGAACTTCATGTTGGAGGTATAGTTGTGAAGTGAAAATCATATCTCCATATTCTCCAACCATTCATCGGCGACTGCATTGTCCGAGGCACCAAAGAACTCAAGAAATTTGAACTTCTCGAGTTCGTGGTGAATGCTACCAGTACCCACTAGAGCTCGCAGTGGACCCTCAGGGAGTGTTGATGCCATGGCCTCATCTCTATCCAAACAAATGATCAGTGCCTCAAACATCCATTGAAAGAACCTCATTATCCCAACCACATCACCCACAACTATTTGTTCCTTCCCGATAACATGTGTGTTTCCATGGGGTTCAGACACCTCAGACGTGGATGCTACTGGGGGTGTCAAGCCTCCTCCCCTAGCACCCCTTCGCGTGCCTCCACAAATTCCTCTAACCATGATTACTTACATGAATACAAATCAATTTAATTAGTGACATCATAATCAATTATCTAATCAATGAAAGTCGTAATGATCCCATGTCACAGGAAGAACCTACTCTGATACCATATGTAATGACCCCTGTCGTTACGATTACATGTGATGCATAGCAAGTGCAATTTTTTTTTTTCTAAATCAAGAAAGTAACAATGGAAACAACTAATCAACACAACTTGACGACAAACAGAACGCACACAAATCAGACAAAAGAAAACATAAAGACCCACCATACTAGCTCAACATGCAACTAGATGAAACATGTGAAAATCGAATAGAAAAAATAAAAATGAATACCCATCCATCCTACCCTACAAGTATAGGATCTCTGGAACACATAATCAACGCTCAAGCCTAGGTTCCCATCGATTTTGACCATTTAAGGTCTCAAGGCTAGCGATTTTTTTGAGGAACAAGGAGGTTTCTACATCCCACCCAACATAAGAAAGACAATGCCTACAAGCTAAAATACAATCATCAATAAAAAAATGCAACAACACCAACTGACAAATGTAACATGAACCTTCAATGCGAGCGTGGAATAGCAATCAATGAATCAACAATGCATGGCGCACAAGTAAATAACAACAATCGAACTTCGGTGGCCTTCCACCATGCACCACCAGATAATATAAAAATTTGGACAATACTTCTAACGACCCTTAATTTACAAGCACGGACGATATCATGCATACACAAACTATCTAGCTGTAACCATCTTGAGGAAATTTTTTATTTAAATTCTAGGCATGCCATTTAATCGATCCTTCACTAAAATAAAATCTGAGTCGCAAGAAGGGATGTACCTTCTAAGGCTTTCAGGTAAATACACAAACATCAAGTCGTTGAAAACAATAACTATGATTATTCATCTAAGAAGTTTTAAACAAAGAAAAGACTAAACTACCACATGTAATAAATCCTTCCAACTTATGCAATCAAGATTTTATGCTCCATTACAAACTTTTCATATAACACCTACCCAACTAACATAAAACAAAATTTTCCCCAATCTTCCTAGGTTTCCCACTTTTCTTTAAGTTTCCCTTTTTCTTAAGGTTTCCCCTTTTTATAACTAAGTTCAGAATTAGCGGGTGTAGACCAAACAACCAAATGCCCCTTTTATTAATTAAGCCTTTATTAAAATTTCCACTTTAATTATTAATGCTTGAATTTTCTTTACCCCCTTCCTGTTATAGGTCTAATTAGTTTTTTTTTGTTCAAAGGTTCTACTCAGACCTAGGTTTTTTATTCACTAGGCTTGGCGATAGTTCTTAAGGGAAAATTTTGTTATTAAACTTTACTTATCACATCTTTCATTTTAAGGCCAACTAGGTCCTAAGGAGGCATATTTTTCTAGGCACTAGGTTTATTAACTTATCTGAACAAAAATCGCAATGTGCCCTTCAGGATGCACTACGTGCTCCAAGGGTACCACTTACCTCTTTCCATTTTATTTGCACGACGTGCCCTTCAAGACGCACTAAGTGCTCCAAGGGTGCCACTCACCTCTTGACTGAATTTGGTAGACGTCAAACATGTTGATACTGAAAGGGGGGTGAATCAGTATCAAGTATAATTTAAAACCTTTTTCAACTAATACTTAAACCATTCAACTATATCCAATGAGCAATGAACAATAATATAAGAGTTACACCAATACAACACAATACACCATGCACAATATATGAGAAATAATCAATAGTTATTGTTCAATGGAAGTAATGACTTCCAAAGGTAGCTACAGCTTCCAAATGTAAAGGGAGGGATAAACCTCCAAGAGGAAGATACAATCCTACAATATAAAGAGAGAGTTGAACTCTCCATCCTTTCCCCTTCCTTCCACCCAAGAATATAAGAGAGATAATAAAACTTTACATTAAATCATCACCATCAACCAATCATCACATAGAACCTGATAATGCTTCCCGAGACTTCTTCAATTTCTGCAATTCTTCAATTCTTGGAGTACTCTGATACTATAGATAATATTACTCAATGTATTCTCTGAAACTCCTCCAATTTTCACTCCTTGAATCCTCCCCAAAAAGAGGTTATAGAAAGAATGGTAGACTTTATTCAATTCTGGTCTATTCCGAAGACCCAACTTGTACATCATGCCCCACGCTCAATATTTAACATCCGATTATGAAACGCACACACAAGAAGAAAAAAACCATACTATTTCCAATGGAAGTGGTCCCACTTCATTTGGATTTTGTATGAATAAGTTATGACTATTTTACCTGAAACACTTGTTTATTAACTAGCTCCAGGACTGGTCACAAACCCTATCTTCCACAGAGTGTATCTCCATAATTATATTGAATCAAGAGATTAAATTTTTACCAGAGGTAACTTGATATGTATTCTCAATACCATAGTGATTTCACCATCTGAATCATTCTAGAAAAATTTTTATATAAAAAATGGTAAGATGACCTGAAAATAACATACCTTAGAACACATCACCAAAAGACTTCATCCTCCCTTGAAATCCGACCTTCTTTTACTTCTTATTTCCTTTGAAATTTGACTTGTATCAAATGAATGTATAATGATGTTTACCTATACCATTTATGTCACTTCCTTTTAACATTAGGTCCGACTTGGCACTTTCTTATTTTGTAATTCTTTTCTTTAATTATCTTCAGGGCCTACATGTACTTCCTTCTTCAATTCACTTTGTCATCTTCAAAAATTCATTTCTCCTCAACCATGAGGATCCACGTGAAGTGCCACATATCACTGGAAACAACATGATGTATACTATCCATCCATGGGTGTTGTATCTTCTTATGCATTTTCCTTCATGTCCAAATACCTTCATGTCCAAATACCTTCATCAATCTTGTGGTCCAAAACCCATGACTAGGGTTGACATCAATGACAACAACCAATCTTCCAACAATCTCCCCCTTTGTCAATTATGGAAACACTCATGCTCCCCCTATCATCATGATCCCAATTTATCTCCCCCTTTTACATCAATGGCAAAGGGTATGACTTCTCCCCTTTAGTTTAATGGCAAAAGGTAACCTTCTTCTTTGGGGTTTCTCCCCCTAAACATGTGGCACTCAATAATACTTCATCCTTATTTTTGGTCTTTGGGACTTTTTCTTCCTTGGAATCCTTTTGTGTGGTTTATGTCTTCTCTCTCTTCTTCATGTCTAGTATGTATATGTTGTTTGGTCTTCTTGTTGCAATTGCAACCAATCTTCCTGAGTTATTTTCTCTAATTTTACATTTTTGGGAGTTAAATGTAAGAGTTTATCCTTGATCACACATTTTACTAACACTGAGTAGATTATGATTCAAGTCTTCAACCAATAGAACATTCTTTTCTTTTACATTTTTTCTTCCAAGATCTACTACACCTTCTCCAAGTATTTTGGTAGATGAGTCATCTCCAAATGCAACATTGTCAGCCTTTCTCTTCAAGCTGATGAATTTGTCTTGATCCCCAGTCATGTGTGAAGAACATCCACTGTATATGTACCATTCATATTCTTCTTTACATTCTTCAGTAGTTAATGCTATTCAAAAATCTTAATTGTTTGCAATCTCTTTCCTTCTCCATACTGTGGTTGGCATAGAGACATCTTCATTCATATATCTACAATCTCGTCATTTGTGACAAAGATAATTGCATTTGTAGCATACAATATTTTTGTCCATCAATGGGTAAAATGAATTATAACTTATGTTGACAAATCCATGATTATTTCCATATCTTCTATTTACACCATTCATGTTTCTTGCGTATTTGTTCCTTTCATTGATTTTGCAATTAATTGCCTTATGTCCAAAATTTTTGCAAGTATAACAATGACCAAGAAAGAAATTTTGATACCTGGGAGTAAGTGATGTAGTCCATCTGCGTTCATGATCTACTCTTCTGTAGTTTCCTTCATACTGATTGAATCTTATTTTATTCCTGAAGGTAGGAGGTCTTCTTGGATATTCATCTCTTTTATAATCATTCCTTCTTTCTGGTATCCTAGTCCACTTCTCATAAACTATCTGTGTAGCTCTTTCTTCAACCTTCTTGTTGGTATTTGCATCTTCTTTGTATGAAGTTTCATCCATGCATCCAAGATGTGTTAATTCTTTTGGCACTTGAGCGTTTCTTAAGCTCTTCCTCAATGAGACAACTTCTTGTTCAAGTTTCTCACAATCTTCTTCTTTCTTTATCATTTAGACCTTCTTTACTTCTAGTATTCTTCTTGCTTCTTCGAGTAGAGTTTTCAAGGAAATGGTTTATTCTCTTAGTTCCTGAAAGTCTTCTAATTGTTTCTTTAAGCTTACAACTGTATTTTCATAACTACTCAATTCACTTCTTAGTTTTCTACGCATGTCTTTGAGCTTGCTATTTTCAATCTCAACATGCTTCAATTTTTTAAGATTCTCATCTTCTTGT
>ML781053.1:707807-719894 GCA_009831015.1 Picea engelmannii
ACCATGCACAATATATGAGAAATAATCAATAGTTATTGTTCAAGGGAAGTAATGACTTCCAAAGGTAGCTACAACTTCCAAATGTAAAGGGGGGGATAAACCTCCAAGAGGAAGATACAATCCTCCAATATCAAGAGATATTTTAACTCTCCATCCTTGCCCCTTCCTTCCACCCAAGAATATATGAGAGATAATAAAACTTTACAATAAATCATCACCATCAACCAATAATCACATAGAACTTGATAATGCTTCTTGAGACTTCTTCAATTTTTGTAATTCTTCAATTCTTGGAGTAATCTGATCCTGTAGATAATATTACTCAATGTATTCTCTGAAACTCTTCCAATTTTCACTCCTTGAATCCTCCCCAAAAAGAGGTTATAGAAATAATGATAGACTTTATTCAATTATGGTCTATTCATAAGACCCAACTTGTACAGCATGCCCCGCGCTCAATATTTAACATCTGATTCTGAAACTTTGATACAAGAAACCACAGTTCGTACTCTTTCCAATGGAAGTGGTCCCACTTCATTTGGATTCTTTATGAATAATTTATGATTGTTTTACTTGGAACACCTGTTTAATGACTAGCTTCAGGACCGTTCACAAACCCTATATTCCACAGAGTGTATCTCCATAATTATAGAGAATAAAGAGCTAAAATTTTTACCAAAGGTACCTTGATATATCTTCTCAATACCATAGCGATTTTTCCATCTGAATCGTTCTAGAAAAAAATTTATAGAAAAAATGGTAAGATGACCTGAAAATAACATACCTTAGAACACATCACCAAAAGACTTCATCCTTCCTTGAAATTCGACCTTATTTTACTTATTATTTCCTATGAGATTCGACTTGTATCAAATGAATGTATAATGATGTTTATTTATACCATTTATGTCACTTCCTTTTAACATTAGGGTCGACCTGACACTTTCTTATTTTGTAATTATTTTCTTTAATTATCTTCAGGGCCTACATGTACTTCCTTCTTCAATTCACTTTGTCATCTTCAAAAATTCATTTCTCCTCAACCATGAGGATCCACGTGACATGCCACAGACCATAAGAAACAACATAGTGTATACTATCCATCCATGGGTGTTGTATATGCATGTGCATTTTCCTTCATGTCCAAATACCTTCATCAATCATGCGGTCCAAAACACTTGACTAGGGTTGACATCAATGACAACAACCAATCTTCCAACAAAACCCCTGTAGTCAATACCTAGTTAGTTGATCTTATGGGAGACTAAGTGCCTCTAAAGAATAAGGAACCTACCTTATTTCACACACTTTATAATCATCGTGAGAGACTCTCACAATCTTCCCTCATGACATCGCGGGTCTCTCAAACTAGGTAATCATTAACCTGTAGTTCGATCCATGATGGGAGTGCTAGTAGGTTGTGGTAGGGATGCTACCATGCGTATTTTTAGAATATAAGTGGATGTGATCATTTTACCATTGCAAATACCCTTGTCACCCAACCATAGGCCGAAGCCACCCTCCGAACACCTTAACCTTGATAGAGAATCACTCTGAAAGCAAACCATAGGCTAGATAGCCAAACAAAGGGTAGCACACCTTTCCCCAAGGATAACGCATCAACAAGAGCTTATTAGATAGTCCAAACACTAGCCAAGAGATAGTCCAAGCATAATTGCTATCTACAGCAGCTGCAATGACAACTCTCCTCCAAACCTGTGTAGAAACTGGGCAACTACAATGCGCACAAGTCTGCTCTGCAATTTTGAGACTGCCTGCCAAAATGAGAACTCACCTCCTATATTTATACTAATTCTGGCTAACTCCCTAGGCCGACTTCTCATTCTGGGTATCTGTTTATTTAGTATATATTATTATTTATGGCCGACTTCTTCTCTTGGAGGCTAATAACCTAATATAAATTATCTTCTTGAGATGAAAAGTCTTCTAGGGTTATTAGCCAACTCATTAGGGTTTCTTCTTGATTCCCGGAGTATTCTATCCTTGTAATGTTTACACGTGGAGGTAAATACCTCCTGCAACTACCATAATATCAACACTCCCTCCTAGCTAGGGAGGTATTACAGGTAGTGGTCTTGAACAAAAAACATACCATTCACCCGGTAGCATCAACATAGTTATATAGACTAGATCATGACTATATCATGAGCACCATCATCATCATCAGCTACATCATCTCTAGAAACCATATTCTATCTGAGTAATCAGGCATGATGTTCACTCGATAGAGTGATACAAGAGACATTCTTCTAATCTAGAAGAGTAAATTTTCTGAACCATTTTCTATCTGAAAAATCTTTGTTCATCATTCATCTGGCTGATAATTATTTCCAATAAACTGTTGATAGTCTTCAAGGCAATAAAAAAAAAATAGAACACAATTGTGTCTATCCATAGTAGTACATAACTACAATCCAATGGTACACTACCACACCAAGTAACACACAAGTACTTGATCAACAACATATAGTCACGAACAATGGAACACATCCACCACATTAGTATACATCTATTGTCATACAGGCTTCATAACAATCATCTGACACCAACCTGCACAGAAACAATGTTATGATATAAAATGAATCATCCAGGCCAATCTTTCACTCACATCTGTGAGATCTAAAAGAATATTTTCCCTTAGAGTAGAACAATGAGATATCTGGACTATTCTTTTCAAGCAAGGAAGAATAATTGTCATGTCTTCTGAACCTGGACCATTCCCCACCTCGGGCCATTCTTCCTACACTAATCAAAGTGCACCCTGGAGAGAATGTATAAACCCTAAGGAATGTTTGTCCCTGATTGCTAAGCCTAGACCATTCCCCACCCTGGGCCATTCCTCCTACACTAATCAAAGTGAACCCTGGAGAGAATGTATAAACCCGAAGGAATGATTGTCTTTGATTGTTGAGCCTGAACCATTCCCCACCCTGGGCCATTCCTCCTACACTAATCAAAGTGCACCCTGGAAAGAATGTATAAACCATAATGAATGACTGTCTAGACCATTTCCTCTGTTAACCACAAGAGGAAAATATTGTCCTATATCAACCTTTAAAATGGACCATTTCTCATGTTAACCACAATGAGAAATCACTCTCCGGCGAGGCGGGCTAGTCTTATTGAGTAACCCTCAAGAAGAGAGACTTCCCTAGACCACTCACCATGTTAACCACAATGGGAAGTCACTTTTCTATGATACATCAACAATCTGGACCATTTCCCATGTTAGCCACAATGGGAAATCGTTGTCCATCAGAAATCTCAATCCACTTTCCGAATAGGAAAGCATCTGTCCAAGATGGACTATTTTCCAATCTTGAAAATGAATGTCCTCAATAATATTTTCAGTGCTCCCTCCCAACCTGGGAGTCATCTCTTCCTTTCTTCAATAAGGAAGTTATCTCCACAAGCTCTAGCTTGAGTACGCAAACTCTTTCATCTTGGATAGAAGCTTTACCAAAATGTCTGCTTATCTGCTCATCTCCAGAGATATGTATTGGAGAACCACTTTCTCCTTTCTTTACTTTATCATGGATAATGTAATGCTTGATTTTAAATGTACTTTAGTCTGGAACACTAATTTTATGTGAAGGGTTCATGTAGCTCTGAACAATAGAGTATATCATTGTTGTAAAACTAGAACATATCCATGTGGCACTTCTTTTGTCATCATGAGATATGATCTAATGAGTAATCATATTGATGTTATAGGAATCTTCACCACGCTTCTGTTGTGCACTAGAGATTCTCCACCAAGTTATCTTCTTCTATCTGCATACAAGGGTCTTTTTCTAGTATGCCTCAAAGTCTTGAGATTTCTCTTCATACACTCTTTATTCAATTTCTATGGAGAACATTCTTTGCATTCATATGATGTAGAACTCCAACTCATGGATGTTGTGGATGATATAATGACTCATGTAGAGATAAGTCTAGTTTACTGGACCAAGTAATCATCATAGTATTCTCCGTCCATCTGGGAGAACCTCTAGTTTTGGATCTCACAATGCTTTCATTCATAAGTCTTCCATACATTGTTCTTCATCATGATTTTCAGTTCCTCTGCTTGATTTCTTTTATTGAGTTTATATCAGGCTGACAATCTTGTGATTCTTGATACAATGACTGGTTGTTCTGGCTTCTCTTTCTTTCTTGGAATCTTCATGTGTTTCTTTAGTTCTTGGGTCCATGGATTTTCTTATAGATTCCATGCCCTAAAGATTCCATCATAGGATCATGGATGTGGATGGAGAGCCAGGGATACTCTAAGGATTCTCTTTGAAGAATACATACCAACTTTCATGGCTGCTAT
This sequence comes from Picea engelmannii, assembly GCA_009831015.1. Lineage (NCBI taxonomy): Eukaryota > Viridiplantae > Streptophyta > Pinopsida > Pinales > Pinaceae > Picea > Picea engelmannii. Next base: position 712,144 of record ML781053.1, read on the forward strand.
CATGGATATATACTTCATTATCTTCAATGGATCATAGGATTAGCTCCCTCCTAATCCTTGCTTCATGTGTGAGTGCATATAATCGGCTCCCTTCGTCTAACAGAGTCCACACTTCCATATGTATCCTTATTGTCTTCTACAATATATAATTGGCTCTCTTGTCTAACAGAGTCCACGCTTTTGTCTTGTTGTCTTCTACAAAACATCATAAATATTTTTCCAATTTCCTCTCGATTGCTGACTTCTTTCTGTCTTTGCTTCTTCTAAGTATCTTCATGATTGATTCGATTTATCTTGCAATAGCTTCCACATGATTTGTATTTCATCCTTTCATGTGTATTATCTAATGTTATCCATTCTTATCGTGTTGTTATTCCATAGGTATAGTTCTTCTTGGAACACATTATCTTCCAAGAAATAGATATACAAGATATGTACAGAGATGATGCAAACAAGATATGTACAAGGAATAAGTAGAGTATTGTTACCTTCAGAAGAAGACGTCTCTTTCATCCTGCTTAGTCTTCTTTGTAGGTTTCTTTTCTTTGACAACTGATGCTTCATGTTTCTTCTTCCTTTTCTTTAGCTCAGGACAATGATTCTTGTAGTGGCCATACATTCGACAACTGAAGCATTGTACTTCTGAAATGTATTTCTCTTGATTTGACTTCCTCCTTCAACCAAACTTCCTTTTGTTCTTGAAATTCTTGAATCTTGCTGCGAAGGCTTGATCATCATACTTCTTTTGGGGTTTCAATTTTGCACTGATACTTGATTCTTCTTGAGCACAAGAAGTCCAAAGTTATTCAAATGTTGGATACTCCTTCCTTGTGTTCATGTTTGCAGAAAATGCATCCCATGTCTTGGGAATACCATTGAGTACTATCTTTACCAATTCCTTCTCTGAGATGACCTCTTCAATATCTTGTAGTTGATATCTTAATTGAGATATTCTCACAAAATATGATGTTATGTTGTCCTCATCATTCATTTTCATGTCACGAAGCTCATTCTTCAAACTCATAACTTGTCTAATGTTTCTGACCGAGAAGAGATTTGTTAGGGAATCATACATCTTCTTTGATGAGTCAAGATGGGAGATGTAGGGTATTAGGTGGTCTTTTATATATTCCACTATGATACTCATAGCATTGATGTCACTGTCTTTGAACTTCTCCATAGATGCAACGTTTTGTGGTTCCTTCTCTTTCCCTTCTTCAAACTCTGGTTTCACGATCTTTCCTTTCACAATATCCAACACTTTATTCTTGGCAAGGATGAGATCAATACTTGTCTTCCACTCTCTGAAGTTAGAAGCTCCATCTAACTTTTTCTCTGACTTCATACAGTAAGTCATGGCTACTTTGACTTGGTCAACCCTAGATTTGACCAAAAATATCAAACTTCACGTCTTGGATTTCTGAGAGTACCAAGAGATGTGTTAGGCTAGGGGGCACTGATCCATCCAGAGATTAGGTCAATCCTTTCATTTAAGGTTCCTCAACAAGAGGATTAGGGTTTCTATAACTACACCTGCTAGTAACCCTAGCGATAGTGCTATGGTGACTTCTCTTGCTAGAAACCCTAGCAAAAGTTCTTCAATGAGCTTAATATCCTTATGGATATGTTTCCTTCCAGCGATTAGATTGAATGAAGGAGGTGTGGGCCCATAACCTGTTAGAATATAAGTGGATGTGCTCATTTTACCATTGACAATACCCTTTTCACCCAACCATAGGTTGAAGCCACCCTCCGAGCACCTTAACCTTGACAGAGAATCACTCTAGAACAAAACCCTAGGCTAGATATCCAAACAAAGGGTAGCGCACCTTTCCACAAGGATACCGCATCAAAAAGATCTTATCATATATTCCAAACCCTAGCTAAGAGATATTCCAAGAGTAATTGCTAGCTGCAGCAGCTGCAATGATAGCTCTCCTCCAAACCTGCGCAGAAACTGGGAAACTGCAGTGTGCACAAGTGTTGCTCTGCAATTTTGAGACTACCTGCCAAAATGAGAACTGACCTCTTGTATTTATACTAATTATGGTTAACTGCCTGGGCCGACTTCTCATTTTAGGTATCTGTCTATTCAGTATATATTATTATTTCTGGCCGACTTCTTCTCTTGGAGACTAATAACCTAATATAAATTATCTTCTTGAGATGACAAGTCTTCTAGGGTTATTAGCCAACTTATTAGGGTTTATTCTTTCTTCCCAGAGTATTCTATCCTTGTCAGGTTTACACGTGGAGGTAAATACCTCCCACAACTACCATAATATCAACAACTCTTCCTCAATGTCTTTGGTTGTCGTGAATCACCCCTTTAATCCAAATGTGAGTGTGTTCAGAAAGCTATCATCAGCCTGTATCCATCAATGAATCATGTCAGCAATAACAATCAACCTCATAATATCTAATCATATGTACATATGTCACATCAAGAACATTCAAACCCTAATAGTCAACTCCCTGACTCGATCTAGAGTCCAAGGAGTTTCATCGCTGCCTCCGCATCCTCAACATCGAGAGTCTTGCACACTCAAGAGAATCCAGTCAATAGCACCTGTCGATGTAAATAAAACAAAAATAACATATCATGAAATCCACCATATCTCATAATCATAATCTAAACAACCAATCGTATAAAGAACCGGATCACTTGCACGCAAGTGTCCTCAAAGAATAAGTTTTCTTAGTTTGTGCAAGAGCGATATGTTACAATTTTCTCAAAGTAAGGATCCCACCAATCTTTAACATGGAGAATGGCCTTGAGGAGTGAAAAAGTGATATTTTCCCTATCGAAAAAATTGTGGACCGAAAAATATCCTTCAAGCACATTCAACCATTTATCTACAACATCCGCAACTATTAGTCCTTTAAATAATGGAATATCAAAATTTACCTGTACCTTGAAGGGGATTGCATGACCTCTTGATGAAGATGCTTCTCCTGTGGGCAACCGTCGAAGGATCTGCGTGAAGTTGTCCATAATTTCGTTCCTTCGTCACACGAGGGATTCCTCGAGAAAAATGTTAATAGGATCTCCTACTCCATCATATTTGTTTTCATATCCCATGGGTTTTTTTCGGGCTAGGAATGACTGATCTGATAATGGCTTGATTGGGTCGAGTCCCAACTTCTTGTATCCAGACCTTGTTGGGGACATGCACGAAGAAAAATAAATGAAGAGAAGACCGCTCTGATACCACTGATCCGGATTTAGGAGTGGAATGCACTGATTAATAGAGTGAATACAATAAACACAAAGATAGGAAGAATAACACAAATATCCAGTGAACAATATCTTCTATTAAATAATGAAATAGGTTGAAACTGTAAAACTGCAGAACTGAAACTTGCTCGAATGGTGGTAGTCATCTCTGAGAAGAGATGTGGCTTCTACGCACATCCGTTTGTGCATAATGGATTACAATGAGGCTCCAAAGTCCATTTTCATATTACTCATGAATTCCAAAACCCTATACATCCAAATACCTAACCCTAGAAGGTGAAACGACAAAAGTCATGTGGGCCATATGGATAAGTTGGTGTAATTTGGTACCTCAACTTACTAGGGTTGTAAATTTTTCATACGACCTTTGTTTTAGGCACGTCATATCCCGTTGGAAAGGTATTTCAAAGGAATACACATTCTACCATTAGAATCTAACTTTGTCTACATTAAGACTGTCCCAAGCCAAAAAAACAACGTCTAGGGCCCCAAAACATCCCTGAAAGTACAACAAGATGTGTTGACATGAAAAAATACAAAATAAGCCGGTTGGATTAGGCGAGAGGCCACCTGTATCCTCCTGGAGAATGTGTGGGGATTTAGACAACTCGAGAAGTCTAGAACTCACAATTATAAAGAAATACAGAAGGACGTGCTGAGAACAAATGGACACGAGGAGCTAGTTGGAGAGGTCACCAATATCCACCTGGATCGGTTATTTATGCATCCTTTTGTGGATGGTCACCGTATGTTATTTATATATGGAACATTAATCATTGTAATAATAGATCCATCTCACACATCATATTATATAAAAATTCAAAAGTTAAAACATTCACCTTACTATGTGAAATGAATTGTAACTAAATTTACTTGTATGAAATTCTCGAGGTAAACCATTTTCATATTAACTATTTCTTTGTAACATGATTTATATAAATTTTTCTAGGTAAATAATTTCCATGATTTATATGAATTTGTCTAGGTAAGTAATTTCCATATTTTAGGCCATGTTTTTATAAGAGTTACTTTTTCTACATGTAATCTCCTCTATAATAGTTACTTCTTTTACATGTAGAGAGACTTTTACATGTACTCTCCTAAATGTATATTTGTTCCTATATGTATAGTTGTTGAAGCATGATGTCATTTTAGAGATAAATAAATAAAGAAAAATTGTTTAGATAAAACTAAAGATGAATACATTTTCTTACCATTATTAACTATACTTAATAAAGTTATTTATTTTGTTTCTAGATCTTGATACTATTATACATTTTTCTCTTTCCGTCAAAATCCGACGATATAAATTTGCACGAAATCAAAATTTTCTATTGTTTAAATTTCATTTATGAATGAATAAATGGATTCATCATGTTGAAAACCCCATAGAGCCCTTGGATTATACATATTTAACCACTAAAAGATGCAGATCCAACAATTTCTCGTCGAATTTCGGGAAAAATTAAACAGAAAATATCCCCGAAAAAGAGAAAAAATGTAAAATAGTTAAACTATGGCTTAGGAAATAAGGACACTTCATATTTTTAGGATGTCAAGCCTCATTTAGATGGAAGTTATAATTTCTATGATTCTTTTATGAACATATTTATAATATAATCTATTTTTAGATTATCTCGGTGTAAATATATGTGTTGGTTACAACTCGATTATTGGTAATGGGTGGATACAACTCGATAATGGGGAATAAATGGTTTTATTCCCATTTTATTTCAATACCACTTGATGGTTTAGGACTATGATATCACCTGTAATGCCCCTAGGCTAAACCCCAAGATGTAATTGTATACGTAGGATGGTCAACCAAGATATTTTGGGTCTAAGTGCCATTGTACATATGTTTGGTGGCCATAGTGCCTATATGATTACAAGATATTTGTAATATGTATCATGCATATTATTAATTAAATACACCGTTGATGAAGACTAGTCAGACGAAAGAGTATAGGGGACTAAGAACTCCACTAGAAGAAAGGGGGATATGGGACTAAGATTAAGAGCTAATCGAAGGAGGCTTAAGTCAATGAAATATTATTTTAATATATTTCCTAGCATCCAAATATTGAGATATATTAGTCTAAGTTCCAATAATGGGGAACATATACCAAGTAGATCTCATGAATTTTCATCATGACAAGTGTCTAGAGGGGGACATGCAGACATATTGGGAAACTTAGTGTATTTTGGAATCATCTCTTGGCATTTTCGGGGAAATTTAATCTTACCCTCCATCATTCATCCTTAGTCATTCATGGATATTCTCATCATTCCATGATCATTATAAATTCATTTTATTACCATCATATGATATCATTCTATTCTCATATTTGTGCAGGGAAAGCTCGGGGAAGCAATTGGTAACAATAATATCAATATTTATGTACTCTAAGGAGGTGGGTTGTCAGACCTGTGTACTATAAAGAAGAGGGTTGTCATGTCCATGGAATTCTCTCTCTTGTGAGAGAACTGTTGAATATTGGTTGTTGGTGCGCTAAGCAATAACTGTAGGGCTCTGAGACCTTATGTCCAAACTATTGTTGAATCATTGGAAGGGAAGTGGGGAAATCGAAGGAATGTTGAGTAGAGAAGCAACACACTTGGTGGGGTGGGACAGGAATGTGGGAAATAATATTTTGTAGGCTATTTGCAGTAGTTGGCACATTGAACTGAGAATAAATTTTGAGTATAGATGTTAGTGTATCCTAGGAAGCCTTCCCTAGTGGAGTTCTAGTCTCAACTCGGGGGTGACATACTGCTAAAAGTTTATGAGTAGCAGAGTCTATGACCGGGAGGAACGACTGAGGTCTGCACACAGTTGTTGATTTACATAAAAGACAATTTTTCTTATGTGTAATTACATGTTGTTTATTGTGCATAATATATCTAATTTGTTGTTGTAATTGTTTATATATTTATGCATGGTTTATATATGTTGTAGAACTACATGTGTGTTCATATGTAAGGATTTTTAAGTTAATCAGACGATATCTAAGATATTTCAGACATATTTGTTACCCATGATTTTGGTCGTCATGATGATGTATTGATGATGGTGTACTCAGGCTCTTCATTAGAACTTTCTCCTGAGAAAAGTTACCTTCATTTCTTTCCAGAAATCAAATTTTTGAGGAAGGTTCGTAGGCTGCCAATACAAATGCCTACAAGAACGCATGATTCTCGCAGGCTGCTTTAAGCCAGGGTGCGAGAATTTCGCACTGTGTCTAACTGCTAGGGTGTGAACTCTTTCTAAAGAAGGAAAAAAGATGAATTCTCAAAGCTTCTAGAAGGGAATCTTCTAGAAGGATGAGATGGCATTCGAATGGTTATCTAAGTAATGGATTTCCTGATACTTTGGGATCATAACTATCCAAGTAACTAATTCATTCTCTCCTATATATTGAGAGAATTCTCATGGAAAAGGTTAGAGGTAAACAAGCAAGAGATTTATTGGAGAATTAGTGAAAGACTGTGTGAAGGACTAAATCTACAACAACTAGAGAACTCCAGCAAGTTTATCAAAGGTGGTTGATCTTCTTCATGCAAGTGAGAAAGTGTGTGTGTCAGAGCCAAGGTCCATTGAAAGGAAGTTTGCAACATCAAGGCTCAGGTTGTAATCTTTACTTTCCATCAATATAATACAGTAATGTGTCCCTTTCCCATAAAGTTAGTTTCACTTTATTGTATAACTCCTTGATCATATACATAGATTGATTGTTGAATAGATTGTGCTTTCTTCACTTCGGTTGGTTTGTATTGTTTTGATATTGACTGTACAAGAGCACTGGATCGAAGAAGGAGCAACAAAGACCAAGGGAAGCTATCATAAGGTATGTTCTTTGCTCGTATCTTCTAGTATATTCAATAGTTAAAATCTAGGGAAAGAGTATCATTTTGTCTTGCTTTGTTCTAGATCCAGGTGGATCTAGGGAGATCGGTTTGTGTCCGCACTTATGGATTTATCCAATAACAAAATTGGCGACTCCACTGGGGAAAATCCCTTTTTCTTTGTGGCTTTTTGTGTTTTTCTGTGACCATTTGCTCTGATTTCATTATTCTCCTATCCTATCAGTCTTTGTGCAAGATACCAGATATAGAAAATATGCAGAACATAAATGAAATGCTAGAAATGACAGAATAACAATAAAATATCCAGCACAATCTTCATAATACACAGAAATGATGTATGAAATAGCAACAAAAACAAAACTTTGATTCAGATAGCAATGTTCACAGGCCTCTTCGAGGGGTCAACCTCCAGTCAAGCAATGCTCTGTTACAATAATCTCCAAGCTAGGGTTTTCATACCCTCGACCCTTATTTATACTAAATGTGTCTATTAAGAGAAGCAGCTAGAGGAAGATCCTTCTAGAAGCGGAAGCTTCTATTAGGTCTTCTTACATCCGCCTTATTCTATTTTATTGAAATGTCTTATTAATATTGACCTTTATTACATCCGAATACATTGATCTACCTATGTGCGGGTTAGGACCTT
>ML781053.1:725889-744454 GCA_009831015.1 Picea engelmannii
ACCATTCTCTCTGACTTCAGATTCTAAGTGTGTTTGATTAGTTGAGAACCCATGATTGGTTGAAAGTTGAGTACTTGGTTTTTCTCATTTGCTTATTGGTTTGAAAGAACATTTTCGTTTGCATTGAGAAGACTATTTGGTTTTCTCTTTATTTTTTCTTTCATTGAAAGAGTTGATTGGGTTGTTATTGCTTGATTCTTTATGATTTTATTTTATTCTCTCTCATTGGTATAGTGAGAGTTCTTTTTGGAAAGTGAACAAGAAGCTTTTCTTTCAAAAAATTGTTTTTGTTTTTAGAAAACATTGAAACATCAAATTTTAGAGATTGTTGAAGTATTTGAAAAAGACACAAAGAGCATTATCATTTGATAAGTGATTGTTTGTGTTGGCATTTGAAAGGAAATTGTGCATAGTAGTACAGGGTTGATCTGGAAAATTTTCCCTCTCTCCCATACATAGGATTCATTGAACGAAAAGTGTTTTATTTCATTCTCATCCTTGCATTGTTTGGGTCAGAGTCATACAACATAAGTTTCACTTCCATTACCTTTGAGTAAACAACAACTCTTAAAAACATTGCGTAATCATAAAATTTATCTAGTAACTCTTTTTTAGGGCTCTTTTACACCAACATTTAGCTAGGCTAGTGCTTTGGAGTAGGAAAAGAGATACACTCTCCAAAAGCTCAAAACACACAATAGCATCTTGAGTTAGGGAGTGTTAAATTCCATTTGCAACATATTGTCCTGGGAAGCCCTTCTAACACAAGGGTCAAGCACTAGGTCGCATTGGTGTTGGCAGAGTTACTCACCCTGCTTTGTTGACATCAGTGTAGAGATTGCATGTATTACGGGGGTCACTCGGAGGTATACCCACAATGATGAGTGGAAGCCTTTTGAGTTGATTTTGGGCTAGATACCCTGCCCTTGCGTGTGGATCGGACTCTTGACTGTTCCCCCAGGCTTTACTGTTGTTTTTGGTGACCTTAGTGGCCTATCTTTCTAGGTTCTTACCCAAAGTGACTGTGAAGGGGAAAGTCTTCACGGTACCTGGAATTGACGTTGACCAAACTCACTCGGGCTCCTTGGAGGGTATACCCACGATTATGTGTGGGATATTGCACCAGGGTGTAAGTCCGTTAAGAAGGTCATCAGCGTAACTTTTTCATCCTAGCCCCGCCCCTTCTCATCTCGTTGTTGCGACGTTGGATTTCATCACCAACTAGTGGCTTCGAAATTAGAAGGTCTTGTTTGCCTTGTGATTGCTTCCTAGATTTTTTTTACTAGTGCGTGTTGTTTGTTTCTCAAAGTTGACCATAAGAATTTCTTCGCGGAGCTTGTCACTCATTTACAATTGCTCCCCCACGACGTTCACGTAGAATGCAAGGTTTATCTCTAGAGCATCAGGACGATTCTCAACCCTTGCCTACCGATACGCCTGAGGGCTCTCCTCATCAGAGTGAAGTCCCAGTTGTTACCCCACCACATGTGGAAACAAGTGACATTCCATTTGTCACCACACCACAAGTAGAATCCACTGACTCTCTAGAACCTTTTCACATTACCAATACTAGAGAAGACTATCGCATTCGCCGTGGTGAATGACCTTTTGTGTGATTAAATTCTTTTGAAGAAGCAGTTGTTACATCTACTAAATCAACTATTGGGCCTTTTCTCGGGGAAGAAGGCCAAGATCCTTTTTGGTCAGGTAATTTCTGAAGAGTCCTTTTTGGTACCGATTCACCTATAGTCTACGAAATCAACCCTTTGGTGTTTTCTAAAACAGAGACTATACCAGTACCTACCACTTATCACTTTGTTCTCTCTGACAAGATGGCCCATCCGACGAATACTACGAGTGTCCTAACTGATATTACTACAGCTATTCTTTCTCCTATCAATACCTAGCGAATGCCTGATGTCATTCCGACACTACCACCAGGGTACCATGCGTTGAATGCCTTGTTGAATGCTTCTATTCCAACACCTCCGCAAACCCCAACCAATTCTCCAGGTGGTCCTCCTTTTCCTGGGCATCCTATTCCCGTTTTTATTCCAACACTCCCTCAATTTCCTTCTGGCAATCCTAATCCTAGTGGCACTATACCGTCCATTACACCTAACTTGCGGATTCCCATTGGTGGACAGGGTGGTACCACTCAATTTCCTCTTACCGGACATAATCCACTTACTACACAACCTATGATTGGCACACAACTTCCGGTTGGAACTCCACTGACGATAGGGGGACCAACCCCACCTTTTGGAAAAAATATACCTGCAGCTTTGGCCCAGTATTGGAATCAGATGCTACAAAATCTTCCTCAAGCGGTTGGGGGGAAACAACCTATCCCTACTATAGGACAACCATATCCAGGTGTACCCAATCCTATTTGGGGTCAGGGTCCGAATGTTCAACCTCAGGTCCCTACTCAAACTCAAGGTTACAATCCTTGGAGTTACTATCCTCTCCAACCACCACCGAATCAGCCAGGGTCTTCTCATTATGGGCAGACTGCATACGGTCCTACTGGTTTACCGACAGGGATTCCACCCCAAAGTCACCAGTACCCACAGGTGAATAAACAGTTACCTTTTCTTGCTACTTTGGATTTTCCAGACTTGTCTAGGATTCTAAATGATCCTATTCATCATTCTCCCCAATGGCCTGTTATTCCAGCTAAGCTTCCATCGGACATTCCTAAATTCGATGGCAAAGTGGGAGAGGACCCGAACAATCACGTTATGACCTTTCACCTATGGTGTTCCTCCAACTCATTGATGGATGACTCTATTCATCTACGTCTTTTTCAACGAACCCTTACCGGTTCTGCTGCAAAGTGGTATATTGAATTGCCATGAGGTTTCTTCTCTGATTTCAACACCCTAGCTATGGATTTCCTTACGCATTACCAGTTACCGATTCGTTATGATACTGGGACTGAGATTTTGACTTCCTTCAAACAAACTAAAGGCACTCATATATCTGATCATATCCATGAGTGGTGAAGGAGATGATGTCTCATCAAACTTGAACTCCCTTATCAGTTACTGGTCGAATGGTTTACAAAATCCTTTGTGAATGAAATTGGTAAGGACATTTCCATGGGTGGTGTTGTCATGGAAGAGCAAGCTATAAGTCGTGCTCAATATCTTGATCTCATTTATTCGCAAACGGGAACACTTTATGATTTATTACCTGAGTTACCTCGTCCTGGTACTTCCATCACTTCAACTAGTCCAGCTGCCTCTCATGTAGCTGATGGTGTGATTGGTACTTCCCAAGCCCAATCACATTCTGTTTCAAGCACCAATCCTAAGTCTGCTTCTTCTAATGTTCATAATGCTCCATCTCCTGCCACTTCCACTGGTAAAACTTCTGAGGTGAACGTCGTTCAATCTACCCCGACTGGTAAAAATAAATCGAAAAAAGGAAGAGGCAAGAATAAGGAGGGCAAAAATAATAATCAAATAGAGCAGCCTAAAAATACCCCTGTTGAATATCGGGATAAGAAAAAACCTCACTACCCTTGCCTTATCTGTGGTGATGATCAGTACACGAAGGAACTTAGTAACCTCAGCACGTCGTGGAAAATCCTTCGTGTAGTGATCGTCACCATAGATAAGGAAAGGGTAGCGGGGTTTGCGCTTATCCTGATTTTCAATAGGGGTGTTTTTAGGCTGCTCTGTTTGGTTATTATTTTTTCCCTCCTTATGCTCTATTTCATCTTCAAAATCTATTACTCATTTCATGTCATTGATGGGGGATACATCAAGGCCCTCCAGTGACAAGTTTTGTTCCGTCGACTTCAACTCATTATCCGGAATCAAGACTTAGAAATTATTTAGTACCTTGGAGCTTGCATGCCTCAATGGAAAGTTTCTTCGCTTTCGACAGTGGGATTACATCATTGACCCCTGATCGAAATATTTCGTCGGATGTGCGACATCAACTCATTTATTCAAACTCGATGGATTGTACTATGGTACCTTAGGAGTCATTGACATCAATGGTGATTTCCCTCGCACTTGTTAACGGTTACATCAATGACCGGTGATCAAGTGGTTTCTACCATGTTCGACTTCAACACATGTAATCACATGGTTAGATTTGTACTTTGGGCGACGAGATTGAAGACCCTAGATATTATCTTTGTGATCCAGGTTGCGATGGAGTATGTATAATTTGCGACACATAGATCCACTGTATATGTTTCGTGGCTATGTCGTCTTGATTTGAAATTTCTCGCATAGATCCACAATGTATTCCGGTGGCTATGCTATATTTTGACGGCATGGATCCACAATGTATGATTGGTGGCCATGACCCATGTCTACAATGTCATCAGTCTATGATCTGAGTATGGGAATGCCTACCTCAGAATTGATATATATGATACTCTGTAGATGCTTGATTGTTCGCAGGTTTCCGATTAGATGTGCTCCTGGTTCTTGACACACACATGCAGCTTACAAAGTCTATCGACTGTCACTGGTTCCAATCTCAAACTTTCAGGGGCATTCTGCTACCCATGATTTTGGTCGTCATGATGATGTATTGATGATGGTGTACTCAGGCTCTTCATTAGAACTTTCTCCTGAGAAAAGTTACCTTCATTTCTTTCCAGAAATCACATTTTTTAGGAAGGTTCACAGGCTGCCAATACATTTGCCTACGAGAATGCATAATTCTTGCAGGCTGCTTTAAGCCAGGGTGTGAGAAGTTCGCATTGTGTCTAATTTCTAGGGTGTGAAATCTTTCTAAAGAAGGAAATAAAATGAATTCTCGAAGCTTCTAGAAGGGAATCTTCTAGAAGGATGAGATGGCATTCGAATGGTTATCTAAGTACTGGATTTCCTGATACTTTGGGATCATTCCTATCCAAGTAACTAATTCATTCTCTCCTATATATTGAGGGAATTCTCATGGAAAAGGTTAGAGGTAAACAAGCAAGAGATTTATTGGAGAATTAGTGAAAGACTATGTGAAGGACTGAAGCTACAATAGCTAGAGAACTCCAACAAGTTTATCAAAGGTGGTTGATCTTCTTCATGCAAGTGAGAAAGTGTGTGTGTCAGAGCCAAGGGCCATTGAAAGGAAGTTTGCAACATCAAGGCTCAGGTTGTAATATTTACTTTTCATCAATATAATACAGTAATGTGTCCCTTTCCCATAAAGTTAGTTTCACTTTATTGTATAACTCCTTGATCATATACATAGATTGATTGTTGAATAGATTGTGCTTTCTTCACTTCGGTTGGTTTGTATTGTTTTGATCTTGACTGTACAAGAGCACTGGAGCGAAGCAGGAGAAACAAAGACCAAGGGAAGTGATCATAAGGTATGTTCTTTGATCGTATCTTCTAGTATATTCAATAGTTAAAATCTAGGGAAAGAGTATCATTCTGTCTTGCTTTGTTCTAGATCCAGGTGGATCTAGGGAGATCGGTTTGTGTCCGCACTTACAGATTATCCAATAACATTATTGATGGTAGGAATTACCATCTTAATATATCATAGTTGTACAAGAAGTAATTCTATGAAAAATTATAAACCTGATAAGTCTAAAAGGAAAAGAATTGGTGTCACGTGGTCAACCTACGTCGCTAGGGATGTGACATTCTAGTATCAAAGTTATATTTTTTGAGTATGCTAGTAATGAGGATCATTACTTCCTGGTATCAAAGAGAAAACAATGGAGGAAATGGGACTCATCTAGGCAATTGGGTATGTTACCAAGAAATTCAAAGAAAAGAACAAAAAACAGATGTGTTAGAAGTCGATATTTCATGTAGCGTGGCCCGCCTGGGTGGTTGGGGACATTAAATCCCGGTATCATAGTCGTAGGTTCGAAAATGATCTGGAATGGGCTAGAAACAAGGAATCTAGAGAGATAAGTCACAGGACATTGAATTTTCGAGAATGTCTCGGAAATGTTTGAAAAAGTATTCCTATGAAATTGAGAAAGAATTTGTGGGGAATTTGAGAAAATTCATCACTGGGGTTAAAATCCCCATTCCTAAATATCAAATTGAACATTTTAAGCCTATAGTTGAGTGGAGGTCGTAAATTGCAGAGTACCCATGCTAAAATTAGGTAAAATCCCTAATTTTGCAATGGAAAATTAAATGAGGAAGAGTCAAATTTCATGTACAAGAGTCAAATCGACTATTATCGGGAAGGAATTGACCATATTAAGCTTAATTCCAGAATTACAATGGAGTATGAGCGAAGAATTTTGGAAAATTTTGGGTATTTTTCCATACGATGATGTAAGCATTACATTGAGGCCACGTGTTAGTTGACGTGGAGAAAGAATGACATGTAATACCATGGTGGCATGTACATGGTGGATCTAATGAGAGTTGGCAGATGATGTGGAGCCAAGTGGTAGGCCAACTGGAAGTCTTGTGAAAGTATGGTAAGATCTTGGAATTTTTTTAAGTGTTAAACTACCACAGAGTGTGGAGAGGATGGGATGTGTGGGAAAAAAATCATGACAACCCACAAACCCATGATGAAGTTCAAAAAAAATTCTAATTGTTGAAGTATCGTGATGAAGAAGAAGCATAAGGGAAATGATCATGGACTTGCGATAAAGTGGAAAATTTATATATATGGAAACATATAGGGAAGAGTGGTGAAAGACTTAATACATTTGTGGGTCCACTTGGGTGTGAAATAAAGGTGGCCGAATTCGAGGGTGAATTTCATAAACCACATAAATATTAACAAGAATAGAGAATGGGTATTCAACCTGTGACAAAATTTTGAAAAGTTTCTAAGTATTGATGAAGTGTTTTAACAATTGAGATTAAATATAGAGGGATACTAGGATGGTATATGAGTGTCGAAGCTATGTTATTTGAAGCTAATGGATACCTCTTTCCTTGTCATTCCATAAACAAATTTTTTCTCATGATTCAAAATTGAGTATGAGAATAGTCGTGGGAAAGGTCGTGGATAGAGGAGTCCATGTATTCTCTCATAAATTTAAAAGGAAATATTAATAATTCATAATAAATGATAAATAAATTATTTCTAGTAAAATTCTGAAGAACACAATGTTGCATAAAATGATGGACTTGTTAAATTCTTGTAGTCTTACAAATCCCATTGCATGCACACTTTTCATAATGAAGATAATAAATAGAACCAATCATAATTCAATAGAAATATCATAGATAAAAGACATGGATGATTCCCAAGGAACTTACAATTATGAATATGATGGAAGAATATTTGGTATGGGCATGGGTGCTACAGTAAAAGAATCCAATGGGAATGGATAATGAAGAGAGGGGATCATGGATTTGATAGAGACTAGAAAACATTTGCAAAGAGATCTGCAAAGTTATAAGGCTAATAATGAAAGACTTATGAAGGCTAAAGAACAACAAGATGGCTTCAACACTAAAATGTTGTAGAGCTTATACAGAATAAAGAATAAAATGGATAAGGAGACAGAGTCAAGAAATTCCATAATTCATAGATATCATGCCATAAGGAAAGAATATTTAAGTGTAAGTAGACATCAATGTCACTCACCAAGGAACTCATCTAGAAGGGCATACAATAGTCCCACTATATCACCTGTCAGGAAGCATAAGATGAGGTCTGGGGTGGATGAACTAAAAGGAGAAATTAATAATATTAAACCTCATATATTTGATGGTGAGAACAAGAAAGATGAATATGCAGAGACTTGGTTGTTGGGAATGAGAAAATACTTTCAGTTGCATAATTATTCCTCACAAGAAGAAGGACGAATTTCAATTTATTAGCTGAAAGGAAAAGCATCAATGTGTTGGGACCATCTTGTGCAAGTACACCACATTTATGATATGAAGATCACTTGGAAGAAGTTCAAGAAGTAATTTTAGAAGAAATACTTTACCAAGTGTTATTATGATAGGAAGATGAAGGAGTTATTTGAACTCAAGCTTGGGAGTATGATTATGGATAAATATGAAAGAATATTCTTGGAACTATTGAAGTATGTTGAATTTATTCAAGATGAACAAGTCAATATTCAAAGGTTTCTCAGCGGGATTCCATCAATGTTTAGTAACAAGATACATTGTGATCATCCCAGGACATTGCAAGAAGCAATAAGGAGAGTCAACTACATCTATGATCAACATAGAGGAAGAAAAAAATTTCACAAGGCTTGGGAGGATAAGAAGAGGGGAAAGTTGGATTTGAGGAAAGAAGGAAACAAGACACCCTTATTTATAAATAATTCCCAAGGGAAACCATCTCATAATGAGTCCCAAATTTCAAAAACATTGGGAAAAATACTTAGGCAACAACACATGAAATGTTGGGGTTGTGAAGGATATCATAATAAATATATTTCCCTCATAGAGGTGAGAAAGTGAGGATTGTTCAAAATGTACACAAGGCTGAAAGAATTGAGGACATGGGAAGAATCGTGTCAAGAATCTATGCATCCCTAGACAACATGCAAGTTGAATTTCAATCTCACATTATTGAAGCAGAAGGTAAGATCAATGATTAACCTATTGTTAGTTTGATTTATTTAGGATATAGTCATAGTTATATAGATCCTAATATGGTGGAAATATTCCATTTGAAAAGAAGCAAGCCTAGTAAACCTTGGTTGGTTCAATTAGCTACAGGAGCTAAAAGAATAATTAATGAGATAATTAAGGATTTTCCAATGGACATGAATGGATTGTGTACAAAGGGTGATTTGAAAATCATACATTTGGGATCATATGACTGCCAAAATGGTATGGATTGGTTGGAAAATAATCATGTTTTCCTAGATTTCTATAACAAATCATTATATTGCTTGGATAAAGAAGGAAACTTGAGGACAATTCAAGGTATTCCAAGAGCAGTAACCCTTAGAGAAGTTTTATCTCTACAGCTGAAGAAAAGATTCATGAAAGGATGTCAAATCTTTGCAGTTCATATGGAGGAGGCACATAAGGATAAAGTTACAATAATTGAAGACTATATAGTCTTGAAAGAGTTTGAATATGTATTTATATATATACGATGGTTTTCACTGAAAAGAGATATTGATTTCTCTATTAATATGATTCCCAGAGATGCAATGATGTCCAAGACTCTTTATAGGATCTGTACACCAGACTTGAAGGAACTACAAATGCAAGTTGAAGAAATATTGAAGAAGGGGTATATATGCCCAAGTGTGTCTCCTTGGGGTGCCCCATTACTATTTTCCAAAGATAAAGATGATACCTTAATATTTTTTATTGACTTCAGGTGGTTAAACAAGGTGACTATGAAGAACACATATCTGTTTCCAAGGATAGATGATCTATTTGATCAACTAAAAGATGCAAAGATATTCTCCACTATTGACCTTAGATTAAGCTATCATCAAGGAAGAATATATCAACAAGACTGATTTGAGAATGAGATATGGACATTATAAGTTTACAGTGGTGCCATTTGGTTTTTCAAATGCACCAATTGTCTTTATGTATTTGATGAATTTTGTTTTCAGAAATTATTTAGATAAGATTGTCATTGTGTTTCTGTATGACATTATTATCTTTTGAAAATTTGAAGAATATCATGAGAATCACTTAAGGATGGTGCTACAAGTGTTGAGGGAATATTAGTTGTATGAAAAATTGAGGAAGTGATCATTCTATCAAAGGAATATACATTATTTGGGCCATATCATTTCAGAGGAAGGGATAGTTGTGGATCCTGAAAAGATAAGAGTCATTGATGGGTGGCGAGTACCAAAGAATGTCTCAGAGGTGAGATCTTTCATGGTCCTTGTTGAATACTATAGAAGTTTCATTTAAAGTTTTTCAAATATTTCTCACCCAATCAATTCCTTTCAAATGAAGAGTGTAATATTTGAATGGACAATTGATTTTGAAAGAACTTTTCAACACTTGAAATACTTATTAACAAGTGCACCTATCTTAAATATTGTTGATCCTGGAGAGAAAACCCGAATGAAAAATTATTTGCAGGAGCTAGGGTTTGAAGGTCGTGGCCAAAACAGAGAGCATCATGAGCAGTAAGGCGAGGGGGAAAGGGGACCCCCTCATACAAACAAGTAGTGGTGTATAGAGGAAAAGGGCCAAGCAGCGGAGTTTTCAAGGCACCGGTGATAGGAACCTCGAGATCAAACCCAGGGAAGCATCAAGAGAGAAGTTGTGACAAAAAATGAGACCATGGAGGAAGTCACTAAGGAAGCTCACAAAGAGGTGCAAGAGACTGCGAAGGCTAATGGGATGGAGAGGCGCAACCCCTGCAAGACCAAAACAACAATGATACCCAAGGTGGTACTCGAGGACCCACAAATGCAACTCCATAGGGACCATATGAAGATGCATGCGCTCATATGAAAATTTATGGGGTTATGGCCCACAGAAAGAACTTTACGCAACTAGATTAAATATCACTGGAAGCCTAATGGAGAAGTGGATCTCCACCTCGGCTCTAAGGGTTTCTTCACAGCAGTCTTTATCAACCTGGAGGATAGGGACAGAGTCTTCAAAGGAGTTCCATACTTCCATGCCTCAGCGAGACTCTACATGCAACCCTAGAAAGAAAACTTCTCCCTAGAGAAAGAAACTTTCAAAAAGGTACCAGTCTGGCTAAGATTCTATACCCTACCCCTAGAATACTAGTTTCCCCCTACCTTTGAAGTTATAGGAAACAAACTGGGGAAATATGTGAAGACCTCAAAAGATACCCTAAAAGGAAGATACATATCATATGAAATAATTTGCATAGAGATGGACGTTTCTGGAGCACTCCCAGAAGCCATAAGTCTGGAATTTAGGGATGAGGAATGGATCCAAAACATAGATTATGAACAGATCTCCTTTAGATGAAAAACATGTCATGAACATGGAAATTTGATTAGAGAGTTCCCTCTAAACAAAAAGAAGGAAGCGACAAATCCCAAAACTCAGCAAGACGAGGAAGGGTTTATAACTCTGAACCTCAGGAACAGAGCTAATAAAAAGAAAAATAAAACCTCGGCAGGAAATACCCAAGAGACCCAGAATACAATGGAAGGAAGGGACCAAACAAACAAAGGGAAAGAAGAAGACAAGGACTCAACAAAATCTCCAGAAGTCAAATACCAGGAAACAAAATAGCCCACCCAACAACCAAACAATACAACAACTCAGGGGAATTGCGCAACCCCGATGGATGGAGAAACAAAAGACAACAACACTTCCATGAAAGACATGGAGGGATATGCAGAAATAACCCTAAGTGAAGTAGGTATAGAAGACCCCAATCTCAGAGACCTGGTGGAAAGGGAAGGAATAGACCTTCCGAACATATTAGAATAATGGAAAAGGAAGGGAGTCAACAATGTACCAACAGAGCAACTTGAACGCATCCAATACATGTTACTCCTATGGGAGGAAGCCAAATCCAGAGGACAAAAACACACACACAGGGAGATAGGACACCTAGGAGTGAAAGTCGGCGAGGGACAATCACAACTATCACCCAAACAAATGAGGAGTAAAAAAGGAATGAAATCAAACAGTGTAGCACTACAGGAGTTGGGAGTGCTACTGATAAAATCAGCTAAGATCAAGAAACTCTTTCCTCACTCTCCCCCACATGTTTAAATGAAGGTTATAACTTGGAATATAAGAGGCCTAAACAGCCCAAGAAAACAAAGAATCCTTAGGAATAAACTAAAGCAGGAGCAACGGGATATCTGTTTTATTCAAGAGATGAAATGTACTATAGATATAATGGAATCAATCAATAAACAACACTGGTGCAAGTACAAGATGGTAACCATCGAATACCACCAAAGGTCAGGCGGCATACTCATGTTGTGGAACCCACAAATCATAAATTTAATAGCAGCCGAAGCAACAATGCACACCCTAACGGTGCGCATGCAAATCATAGGAAACACTGAGGAGATTCTCTACACAAATGTGTATGGGCCCCATGGACTAGAGGAAAAGAAAGGAATGATGTAAGACCTATAAGATATAAAAGGTCGAGCCACCAATCTCCACTGGATCCTTGAAGGGGACTTCAACATTATCACCTCCCTTGTGGAAAAGAAGGGTGGTATTAGAAGATTAGATGGGGATATAGAGGAATTTTCAAATTTTATAGACAGAGCAGAGATGGTATATATCCAAACTAAGAATGGCCAGTTCACCTGGAACAATAAATGGAGGAACCATTTTCAGGTAGCTACAAGACTCAATCAATTCCTTATATTAGAGTCAACCATTATGCAGGGGCTAAATTTAGATTGCAACATCCTACCCTGGGGTGGATCTGATCACTGGATAGTGCAACTGGAAGCAAGCTTCCAAAAAAAACCTAAGAGAAGACCCTTTAGATTCGAGAAATTCTAGATTGATCACCCAACTTTCAAGGAAAAAATCAAATAGTGGTGGTGGGAGGAGCAACTGGAGCAAGGGACTAGGATGTTCAAACTACACAAGAAACTTAAATACATAAAAAATAAACTCAAGGAATGGAATAGGGATATATTCGGGAATATAAACACAGAGAAAAACAACATCGAAGAAAAAATGAAAAAACTCCAAGAAACTTGCATGCGGGAAGGCTATATGGAGGACCGGAAAAAGGAAGATCTCCAAATGACCCAAGAGTGGGAGGCGCGATGGAAACAAGAGGAAACACTTTGGTGTCAGAAGTCACGTATCTGGTGGCTAAAGGAAGGAGAGTGGAACACCAAGTTCTTCCATAGAACAACCATGGCTAGAAGAGCCCATAACCAAATCCTGAAGATCAAGGACCAGGATGGAATCAAGCATGAGTCACATCAGGAAATCGAAAGCGCTATGGTTAGACACTTCCACGAGATAGCCCAAGAACCGCATAAAGACAGATCAAATTCCATTCATAGGATAACCCATCATATACCACGCTTGGTTACCGAGGAGCAAAACATCTTCCTGAACAAACCTATCGCCACGAAAGAGGTGGACCAAGCCCTACAGGAAATGCCATGTGGGAAAGCACCAAGTCCAGATGGCTTCACTGTGGAATTCTTCAAAGATTGTTGGGAAATCGTCATACATGACATCTATTAGGTAGTAGAGGACTCTAGACGGTATGCCTCCATCCTTAAAGCACTAAATGCAACCATGATCACCTTAATCCCCAAATAAAATGAAGCCAAAACCCCAGACCGGTACAGACTTGTATCACTTTGTAAAGTGATATACAAGATCATCTCCAAATCTATAGAAAATAGATTGAAACCCCTCCTACCCTCACTAATCTCGCAAAAACATACATGCTTCGTGGAAGGTAGACAAATAATGGACAACATCATCCAAGCCCATGAGATCATTGACCTCTTAAAACTCTAGAAAAAGGGGGGAATGTTAATACAACTAGACCTAGAAAAATATTATGACAAAATTAGCTGGCATTATATGATCAAGACCTTGGAAGCCTTTGGTTTTACCCAACACTAGATCAGTTGGATTGTCAATTTAGTATCCACAACAATTTACTCGCTACTAATCAATGGAGCCCCGACCAAACCTTTCTAGCCCATGAGAGGGATCAGACAAGGAGATCCATTGTCTCCTTTCCTGTTCATTCTGATGATGGAAGGCCTCACCCGGAGCATAAATAACACAACAACAAATTGGGAAATAACAGGGCTCAAACCTTTCGAAAACTATCCCACTTCAACTCACCAACAGTTTGTGGATGATACACTACTCCATGGCATACCCATGGTCAAGGAAGCTAAAACCTACAAAAGAATCCTAGAATATTTTGGGAAAGCCTCGGGCGCTAAGATCAACCACTCCAAGTCAATGATATTTTTCTTTAATACCTATCCAAATATCCAAAGGAATTTGACCAACATTCTAGGATTTGAACAAAAAACACTTCCAACCAAGTATTTGGGGGTTCCTTTGACAGACAAAGTTTATAAGTTGTCAACTTGGGAAGGAGTAATAAAAACGTTACAGGAGTGGGTAAAAACCTGGATGTATAGATCCCTTAACCTAGCTGGTAGACTGATCCTAATCAAGACTATTTTACAAGCCATCCCAAACTTTATGATGTCAATCTTCCCCACTCCATAGGGGATCCTATAGAAAATCAAATCCATCCAAAGGGACTTCCTGTGGAGAGGTGAAAAAACAAATAAAAAATGGGCCCTGGTGGCCTCGAAGAAAGTATGCATGCCAAAAATAAATGGAGGCTTGGGGCTACAACATCCACAAATGACCAACAATGCATATGGGGAAAAACTCTGGTGGCAGTGGGTCAAAGAAACTGCAACACCCTAGGTAAACTTATGGAATGCAAAGTACACACTAGACATATGCGACCAGGACAAAATCTGCTTTAGAGGAACAGGGGAAGGCTCAACCATTTGGAACCTATCTTGGCGCAACAAAGCATGGATTCAGACACACAACTTTTGGGAAATCAGGAATGGCAGAATAACCATATTATGGGAGGATGCTTGGTAGCAGGAACCAAAGATGGAAAACCAGGATAGAGGGATACTCCAACAGGACCTCATCACACAAGGAAAAATCAATGTCTATCAATAATGGTGGTAGGGAACGAACCACAAAAAATGGTGAATATGGGAAAAGATTAACCCTCAGAACAATGAGATACCCGCAACAACAATAAAAGAGGTGGAGGAGGAACTGGGCAGACATAAATTAACAGTCACAGAAGGAGAGGACCAGTTGAGGTGGGGAGAAAAA
Organism: Picea engelmannii; assembly: GCA_009831015.1. Lineage (NCBI taxonomy): Eukaryota > Viridiplantae > Streptophyta > Pinopsida > Pinales > Pinaceae > Picea > Picea engelmannii. The sequence continues at coordinate 740,622 of ML781053.1, forward strand.
AATGGAGGGGAATTCAACCTAAAAGAAGTCCGACACTATATGATGGACCTAGACCAAGACGACTTGGCGCAACACTGGGATAAGATCTGGAACAACCCCCAATGGCCAAATATTAAGATCTTCTAGTGGTTAATATTACACAACCGCATCCTAACTTGGGATAACCTAAGGAAAAAAGGTTTCACCGGTCCGTCAAGATATCATCTTTGTCAAACTCAGGAAGAAACAACCAACCATCTCCTTGAAAACTGTGCCTACACTGTGGAACTATGGGACTGGGAAACAAGTATCTTCCACCAGTCCGACAGGATCTGTGGTAATATTGTCGTAACAATCAAGCTCTGGAGAGAAAACTATAGCGACCAAGAAAAGGTGAACCTCTACTAGACCCTCACCCCAGGAATGATCGTATGGTTGATATGGAAGGAAAGGAATCAACACATTTTCAGAAACCAAAGCTGGCCAGAGAGGAAAATCAAGGAAACAATAACCTCCATGATATGCGAGATAGTGATGAGCCGCAACTTCTAGGAGGGTAGAGCGCAACCCATGGATCAGGACTCCCGAGTCCTAGAGGCTTTCCAACTAACAGGTGGGCACAAAACCAATCCAACAGATAGCACCTGTAACTCCAGGTAGCTGAGCACAACTGGAAACCACCACATTCAAGCTCCCTCAAGTTGAATTTCGATGGGGTGGAGAAAGGCAACCCGAAAAGAATAGGTTTGGGAGGAGTAATTAGGGATAGTAAAGGGAAAATCATATGACTATACACGGGAATCCTGGGGAACTCAACCAATAATGTCGCATAATTTGGAGCCCTGGAGATTCTCAGTCGAGAGGGGATGATGAATTCCATAGTGGAAAGAGAGTCCTCACTAGTCATCAACACAGTGAGGAAACTCCAAAATGGTACTAGAATAGGTAAAATCCAAAGGCACTGGCCATTGGCCTACCTACTGAAAAAAATCCAGGAGCATTTGTGAATAGGGATCACTGTGGAGTTGCATTGGGTGAGGAGGTCAACAAATGGACTGGAGGACATAATAACAAATGAGGGGGTCGAGAATGAAGGTCCATAACTGGACAAAATCTGGCGCAACATCCTGCAAGGTCAGTTCCAGACAGATTGCACCCAACTTGTGGAAAAAGACTAGGACAACAGGAGTAGTACGAAAGATCATGGAAAGAATGGAGGCACAACAGACACTGAAGGACACGTAGGTCCCAGGCAGGAGTTGATGGCCCACCAATCAATAAGGTTATAAATGCAGACACAGATCACACATAAGGAAAAGGTATGGTACCATGGTCCTGTCAATAGAAATAAATATAGAAGTTTCCCATTGGAAAGAATAAGAGATAACTCACAAGCGGAAAAGGACAAAGAATGACATGTCACACTAGGGCCAAGTAGGAGAAAACCTTACCTAAGTACTGAGATGGGATGGGGAAAGGGATGGCATACAATGAGAAGGGAAAAGCATTGGCCCAGAGATAATGACAAGGTCATCAACCACACATGCTCTAGAACAGAGGATACTGACGGGAAGTACCACCTTGAAGAGCAGGCCATGATTGTAATGATGGGACCACAACTGGGTTGAATCCATAAAGGCAGGGACACCAAAACTTACCATAGAATGCAGCATTGAAATTATAGTGGCCACCTTACTTACCAGAAGGAGGTGAATATGAATAGGGAAAGAACCCAACGTAAGAACCACCACCTGCAAGTGAATATGGTACACATGAAGAAAACCAGTAGCAAGAGAGGCCCCCAGGAGAAGGAACCTCTATAGAGAACCTGGAGGATGACAAGAATCGAACAGGCAGCCAGGGATGCAAAGAGAACCTTCCTCACAAAGAAAAATAGCAAGGGGAATAAGATCATTAAAATATGGGAGGGTGAAATCAGCATCACTCGCAGGGGCAACGCCTGCTCAACACTAACCCGAGAAGTAGGGGGAATACAGGATCTCGGAGATACACAATCGAGGTAAACCCTCTGCCACAGGATGGTGGAGGAAGCTTGAAGAACTAAAATGCTGATAGGAAAGATGTGTGTGGACTTGGGGGAGACCAATAGGACAAAAACCAAAGAGAAGAAAAAATAGCGCACAGGAATTCTCAACCGCCTCAACAACCTGGAGGCAGGGGTAAAAAGGTTCGTGAAGGACCAGAAAAGACAACAAGAGAAACTTGAAAGGATGGTAGGGAAATTTCATCTCTATATATGCTATGTCCACCATATATATATCACTCCAGTAGACAGAAATGGAACCCCAACATGCATTAGAAAGATACATCTGGTGGAACAGAGGGAGGAGGACACAACACAACAGGAAGGGGATGAAGAGCACCCCATCAACCTAGACTAGAACAGGACCCGCCTAGATCATGTCTCTCAGAGTAGGATCTAATCCCACTATGTTTAGACTTTTTGATTTCTTTTGATGAATTTTTTAGACTGGATTATGGTAGCCTAGGTTGGTTTCCCATTGATCCAGGGGATCAAATTTTGCTCAAAATTCAAAGTGCTCGGAATCACTTAAAATTGAATGTGTGTGTAGGCCTCATCGTCATGAACCCAAAACAACTCGTTTGGGTTCAAACGAATGTTGGATGAGAGAGATGTCGTGTTCTATTCAAATCGTCAAACAGGCAAAAAAAATGTGCTGACTTTATAGTCCATATAGTCCATACGGATGCTGACGTGGAAGGGTCGTACGACATGTGGTAGGGTCATACGACACTTAGTAGGGTCATACGACATGTGGTAGGTGTTGGTTGGCAGTCGTGTGGACGAATTGGCATCCGACACATGGCATGTTTGTGGCAAATGGAATGGTGACACATGGCCCAATCAATGGCCGCCACGTGTCGCCTTGGCTATGGTTTAAAACTTATGTAGTCAGCAGGACTTGACCCCGCGACCTTCAGGGCAAGGGGAAGAGCTTTGGGAAGGGCCACCCAACCGACGCGCCCACCTATGGTTCTTAACATACATATGAGTTTTAATTTTGAATTGATATATGTTGTGAGTTGGGGCGCGGTCCAGGCTGGGGCTTAGCCCCGGCCCCCGATCATATATATGTGCCATGTAACCACCGGCACACGTGCCTTCTGACCTCGTTACCGTATTTTTTAAAACCTTGTCTCTTTTTGTATATGCGTGCAGTCACATGCTGCCTCATATGCCCATGGTCTTGGTGATTAGGGGCTAGGCGTGCCCTAACCGTCCTACAGTTCGCACTATTTTGCAGTTGCACTCGATGCTAGGTTTCAACACAAATATGCGCGTTGGGGCTAGGTTGAGGAGGCAGAGGTGCATTTTGGCAATCCAGAGACAACAAGTTTGAAGGGGAACTTTCAGGAAGCCTATCTTATTCAATTTTTGGCCAAACGAGGTGCCGAAAAAGCCCAGCTATGGGTTTTTGGACCTTCTGAAGCCATTGGAGCCATCTATTTGGAATTTTGAGCATTTTAAATAACATATTTTATCACTTTGACAAAATAATACAAAATATCCATTGGAAGATGGACCAGGAGATGTAGCCCAAGAGAGGGGTGAACTCCTTTATCATTTGTTGTGTTATGTGTTTTTTGTTCACTATTATTTATTGTTGATTATATGCATCTTGAATATGTAATTTCTATAAAAGTTGTGTTTGCAAAATTGACCCATTTGCATAAGAACACTTGAATTAAAAATTGCAAATATTTTGAAGAATACAAGTCTTTATCATTTTTAGATCAAGTTGGTATCAGAGCTTAGGTTTTTGAAGGCTTGATTATTTGCAAGTGTTTTGTTTTTTGATGCTCACAAGGTT
>ML781053.1:752794-772070 GCA_009831015.1 Picea engelmannii
GTGGAGGTGAATTAAAAATTGATCCCTCCAAGGTCAAAGTCATATTGGAATGGCCCAAGCCCAACAATGTGATAGAGGTAAGAATTTTTTTGGGAGCAACCCAATATTGGAGAAAGTTTATTGCTAACTTTTCTTCCATTGCAACTCCATTACATGTAGTGACAAGTGTCAAGAAAGTTTTTCAATGGGGAGGCAAGCAACAAAATACATTTGATACTTTGAAGGAGAGAATCAGTTCAGCCCCAGTTCTTGCACTTCTGAATTTGAGGCAACCTTTTGAAATCCAAACAGATGCAAGCAATTATGCAATGGGAGCAGTCTTGTTACAACATGGTAAGCCCATTTGTTTTCATTCTGAAACTTTTAATGGTGCCATGATTAACTATCCTACTTATGATAAGGAGTTGTATGCATTGGTGCAAAGTGTGAAAAAATGGAAACATTATTTTTTGGGGAAAGAAACCATTTTCCACACAGATCATCAACCACTGCAATACTTACAATCACAAACAAAACTACAACAAACAAGGAACTTCAGATGGATGGGTTTTCTACAACAATTCCACTTGGTCATAAGGTATAAGAAGGGAATTTATAACAAAGTTGTTGATATGCTTTCAAGGCCTATTATTAGTGCTTCAGTTATTCTTAATCATAGTCCTATCATGCATGAGAGTTATGTTGAGCAATATGCTTTAGATGTTGATTTTAAAGAAGTATATTCAACTTTGTGTCATTCTAACCATGTTGAGGAATTGGATTACCATGTGCAAGATAATCTTTTGTATCATATTGGCAAGCTATGTATTCCACAGGGTGAAAGAATCAACATAACAAGAGAAGCCCATTCTTCTCTTATTGCTGGTCACTTTGGTGTAGGCAAGACAATGGCTAATTTGCAAAGGTACTGCTATTGGCCTAAAATGAATGAAAGTGTTTCAGGATATGTTTGAGGATGTTCGTTATGTGCCACAAGCAAACCTAGCAATCGAAAGTTGGGTTTGTATACTCCACTTCTGGTTCCTTCTCGTCCTTGGGAAAGTATTTCTATGGACTTTGTAGGAGTTCTACCTATGTCTAAAAGAAATCATGATTATCTTTATGTTTTGGTTGATCAATTTAGCAAAATGTGTATTTTGATGCCTTGTAAGAAGCAGGTTACAACTGAGAAAACGACACAAATGTTCTTTCAGAATGTTTGGGTACATTTTGGATTTCCCAAATCCATTATTTCTGATCGAGATTCTCGATTTATTGGAAGCTTTTGGTCAAGTTTATGAGCACTCATGGACACCAAACTAAAAAAGAGCACAGCTTTTCATCCGCAAACCGATGGTCAGACAGAAGTGGTAAATAGAACAGTGGTGCATCTTCTTTGTGGTTATTGCATCAAGCATCCTAAACTTTGGGATGAGCATTTACACTACATTCATCATGCTTACAATCGAGCTAAGCACTTTTCAACTCAAACATCACCATTTGAAGGATGTTTTGGCTATTTTCCCAAATCTCCTTTAGATTTTATCTTTGGGAAGGATATTGCTATCGATGGTCAATATGACATTGATAGGGCAGAAAAGTTCATTGAACAAATTCAATTGATATATCAAATGGTACAAGAGAAGTTGGAAAAGAGTCAAGCCAAGTACAAGACGAGACATGACAAGCATCGTGTTGATCACAGTTTCCAATTTGGGGATGAAGTTTGGCTTTACATTAGTAAGGAGAGGCTTAAAGGAGAAGGTAAAAAACTGAAACCAATTCGATATGGTCCTTTCAAGATTCTTGACAAGATTGGTAACAATGCCTTTTGTTTAGATTTGCCTCCTTATATGTAAATGTATGCAATTATTAATGTTGAGAATTTGAAATTGTATGAGGCTCCTTTGATTGATGATCAAGGAGAACATGTTCAGATTCCTTCTATAGATGATTTCTCCCCAGAATATGTTACAAAACTGCATGAAGACACAATCCTTGACAGGAGAATGAGAACTTCAAAACGAGGAAATGTGGAATATCTTCGAATTGGTCTTAAAGGCACAAATCCAAGCAAAGCCAAGTGGATTGAGGTTGGAAAGGTGAGGGAACTATACCCTCATCTTCAGATAGACTGAAAATAGTCTTTTGGAGGTCCAAAATCTTTCCAATGGAGAGGTGTGTTCCAGGGGATCAAATATTGCTCAAAATTCAAAGTGCTCGGAATCACTTCAAATCGAGCAGGTGCGTAGACCTCGTCGTCACGAACCCAATGCAACTCGTTTGGGTTCAAACAGACATAGGATGAGAGAGATATCACGTTTTGTTCAAATCGTTAAATAGGTAAAAAAAATGTGCTAACTGTACAATCCGTACAGATGCTGACGTGGCAGGGCCATACAACATGTGGCAGGTGTTGGTTGCCAATCATGTGGATGAATTGGCGTCCGACACGTGGCATGTTTGCGGAGAAGGGAATGGTGGCATGTGGCCCAATCAATGGCCACCACGTGTCACCTTAGCTATGGTTTAAAACTTATGTAGTCGGTAGGACTTGACCCCGCAACCTCCGAGGCAAGGGGAAGAGCTTTGGGAAGGGCCGCCCAACTAGCATGCCCACCTATGTTTCTTAACATACATATGAGTTTTTATTTATTTGAATTGATATATATTGTGAGTTGGGGCACCGTCCGGGCCGGGCCTTGCCCCCCGGTCATATATATGTGCCATGTAACCACTGGCGCACGTGCCTTTCAACCCCATTACCATATGGTTTAAAACCTTGGCCCTTTTTGTATATGCACGCAGTCACATGGTGCCTCATATGCCCACGGTCTTGGCGGTTAGGGGCTAGGCACGCCCTAACCGTCCTACAGCTCGCACCGTTTTGCGGTTGCGCCCGATGCTAGGTTTTAACAAAAATATGTGTGTTGGGGCTAGGTTGAGGAGGCAGAGGTGCATTTCGAAGATCCAGGGACAACAAGTTTGAAGGGTAACTTCCAGGAAGCCTATCTTCTTCAATTTTTGGCCAAACGAGGTGCCGAAAAAGCCCAGCTAGGGGTTTTTGGAAGTTCTAAAGCCATTGGAGCCATCTATTTGGAATTTTGAGCATTGTAAAGCACATATTTTATCACTTTGATCAAATAATACAAAAGATCAATTAGAAGTTGGACCAGGATATGTAGCCCAAGAGAGGGGTGAACTCCTTTATCATTTGTTGTGTTATGTGTTTTTTGTTCACTGTTATTTGCTGCTGATTATATGCATCGTGAATATGTAATTTCTATAAAAGTTGTGTTTGCAAAATTGATCCATTTACATAAGAACAATTGAATTAAAACTTGCAAATATTTTCAAGAATACAAATCTTTATCATTTTTAGATCACCCATGGTGGCGACCCAGGCACTTTTTGTTCATTCTCAGATACTGTATTTCAGGGACCCCGTATCTGGTGTCCGTTCAGGCAGATCCTCGGATCACATGCATTAGTTTTGTACTATAACCTTATAACGTAATATAGATTCACACACTCATTTACAAAAAAAATAAAATTATTGTTGATTTTGATAAATAATTCATTGTGTACATCGATGCATGCAAAGAAGGAATTGGTGGATTACTTAGTCAAAATGGACATCTAATATGCTATGAATCATTAAAGTTAAAGGAGCATGAGAGACATTACGCTACTCATGATTTAGAATTGGAAACCATAGTGCATGCCTTGAAGATGTGGAGGACACTACTTTATGGGAAGAAGATTTGAATTGAGTTTTATACTTGTATTTTCCACCATAGCTTGTGAAATCATGTTATTAGATGTTATGAGGCTAGAGTTACATAATTGCTTAGAATTATCATAATTATTTCACAAGGAAATAATTATTTTTTCACAATTTCATAATTATGAAATACGAATTATTTCATAATTGATAATAAACTCATAAATGAAAAGAAAGTTCATTGTGAGTTGGAAAAATGTCATAATTGAACATGGAAGTTGAGAAAAATGTTCATAATAGGTTAGAAAAAACTCATAATTAAGCACGAAACGTGTCTGTGACTTGGAAATGCTTAGTTCACATGCCATCAAGTCTATCTATGACTTGTAATTGCTTAGTTAACATGATATCAAACTATCCATGACTTCTATCTTCCTAATTCACATGTCATGAAGCCTATCTCCAATATCTTCTAAAATCCTATAAGAAGAGGCCAAATCAAGGATATGGAGAGAGGCTTTTGGAGGGTGGTTATGCTAGAAAAATAGAGAGAGAATCCCAAGAGGCTAAGGAGGAGCATCAAGAACCTGAAACTAGGTGGAAAGCATATTTCATGACTCAAGGTATGATGATTTGATTGATGTGATGCTCTTTATTTATGAATATATATCATTGGTTTTCCCCTTTGATATTGTTCATGTTTAATGATGTATGTTAGATTTGATCTTACATTGAATATATCAGGATAGATCTAGTAGATTTGAATTTCCTAACACTAGAAGAATGGTAGATTGGTAGTTGTTTGTCTCCTTTTTTACAAACAACATATCATAGGAGCTAGAGATGGATCTCAAGAGATACATCAGTTGGGTACACGAGGAAAACAATTGGTCAAAAGGTATGTTCAAAATCCTTATTGGTTTAAAGGAAATAAATCTAATTATATCTAGGAAGAACCATAGAAATCTATCCCCTTTGTTTATATTTGATCAAGAGAAGATCCAAGGGAGATCTGTTTATTCCGTTAACTAGAATCCTCCGTAAAATAAATGAAAACCATACTGGGGAAGAATTCTTCTCTAGTTTGAGTCTCTTTGCCAATCCTTTCCTTTGATCATTTCAAATCCTAGATATAGTATCTCTTAGAGATACGATACAGATATGGAACATATCCATCTTTCTTTAAAAACATTTTTGTCCAGGTTCTCTCCTATTTTAGTATAGTCCCACAAGGACCTGTTGACGGGAATATGTGACCACTTGTCAATTAAGAGGGAAAATCCCGATCTAAGGTTCTTAGAGAAAGACCCAAATCGTTTAAGTTATCTATGGTTGATGGGTTTAACGATTCAATTAGCTGATGAAGATGTATATCCTAAGAAAATAAAAAAAGAGTCTCTGACTATTTACTAACAAATTCCTACTACTTAGAGTGATTATTTTTTTTGGGTTATTATTAAATATACAACATATACACGGTACACGATTTATTTAAAAGTCTTGTGAAAATATACATTTTACAGGGACTAAATCTCAAGCATATTTAAAAAGAAAGATAGCATCTAAACCTAATATACAAATATTATCTAAATACTCTAAACAATATTCAAACCAAACTTCTATCAATCAAAATAAGCAAATATGAATGTAATTTATAATATTTTTGATTTAAATGAACAAATCCCTTAAACTTAATGGAAATTTACATTCATCAAAATAAAATAAAATAAAATTACTAACGTATTCCTGGCCAGAAACAACAAAAATCTATTAGTTGTGTCTCTCTATATAAATGTTCATCCCACAATTCACTTGTCAAGAGAAATCTATGGAAGAGAACTGGTATAATCCAACACTATAACAAGCCTGTAAAGAATAAATTCAATAGAAAATGAAAGTTTTGAAAAACTTTTCAATTAGATTCTTTATGGAGGAAACAATTTCATTGACAAAATGGTCATAACATATGTAAAGTGCACGAGAGAAACATGATACATTTAAACACATGAATTAAGATGATTATGTCATAAGCAATGCAACCATTGGGAAAATGAGTCAACGATTTCATATATATCTTAATCAGAATAGATACACATAAATTTGATAGCAATAACAAAGTGCTAATAAAATGGTCAAAAGCCAAAAATTTTAACAACAATGTTATGCTAAGGAGAATATAAACCATATTATTTCACGAAAGATATTATATTCAAACATATCAAAATTACTCATAGGAATAAAACTTGAAGTAATCCATGGTTCCACATTCTCCTTTACAATATCCAATGATTTATTATCCCAAAACATTTCCCCTTACTACATCAGAATTTGCGCATATTTATACAATGAAACAACCATCTGGGTGTCTTCAACCAATTTCCACCACCAGAATTTTACCTCTTAAAGAACCCACAATATCTGTGGAACAACAATTCAACGAAGGGTCGAAACTCTATGTAAACACTCACAAGGAGAATAATTTAGGTTTGACAGGGTTGATGTTACTCACAGGGGTGAAAACTGACAAAACAAAATTTCTATGGAATGACTCGTTATTCTGCACGTAGTGGGATGAGTCGGCTAGACCTGAGATTGTACAATCTATAAAAATCCATGCATAAGTGTCTTCATTTTATGAATATAAATCATGGTATTATAGCTTACCCATCATGAGAGTATTCCATGATAGAAACTCTAAATCAGATATATGACACTTCACTTTAATGTTCTTGATTACTAAGAATATGGAGTTATCAAATGCTACCATCAAACCTCTCAATATACACAGAGTGAGACTACTTGGTCCGGAGCTGTATATTCAAACCCCTCCATCACATAAGAGTTCATTAACTCAAATTTAATGATATAAAGTCAGCAATGTTACATATCATGGCCAAGTGTTGCGTTATGAGAAGCCCAGGGTTTAGAATGTTTAGGGATGTGAAAATATAATTTTAGTACTGATTTCCCATAATTATTAAATGTGAATAATAACCAATGACCTATTGATTCAAGGTTTAACAAAAGGAATTTGGGTCTAGTCATATACAATAATATCAAATAAAAATAAAGCACACACCATCCACACCATAAATGACAAATCAAAATGAAACCTTTGGAATTGTGAACAATTACTAATAGTATGACCAATGCAGCATTACTTAGGATAAATAGGGAACAACAATATGTGCCATGATCTGGCTTAAATACCCCATATTCATCCTAATAATGACAATGTTTGCGTCAATATGTCATGAATTATGAAAGATGATCTGAACGATATAGGAGATTATTTTCCTCAAATTTCATGTTATAATTCATGAAATTCGAGATGGAAAAACAACAATTTGACTATTCGATCTGAATCTTGATAAGGAATATTTTCACAATGATAATTCGATTCATTTATTGATCACAATGATAACGTTCACAAAGCCAAAATAAAATAAAGACTCAAGAAAACTAAAATAAATGTTAAAATCATAAAGGGGCCTTGTATTTTGATCGAAAAATGTAGGGGGTTGTTGTTCACCACAATAGGACCCTCGCAGTTGACATGAATGTGTCCTGCGAGGATCTGTAAAAACTACAAATCTGTAAAAACTACAGATTTGTAGAGAAAAACCTAGAACTTTGAGGTTAGGTTTGTCCTTTGAACAATATAGTTTTGGAATGATCTGTTATGATCTGGTATTGTCTCTATTTGAGGTGTTTTTGGTCAGATAAGCTGAATTTTTGTGGTTTTATTTCCATTTCTTGGATAGGTTCTATTGTTGTCTAAGATTTTTAGTGAAATTGGGAAAATAACCCAATAAATCTGAATAAATCTAGTTGTGTTTGTCATTGGTTGCATTTCTTGTCCTTATGTACCTATTGTTAGCACAAGGAGTCACACCTAGAATGTTGTAAATGTAATCCTAATACCCATCAAAATTGTGAATAAAAATTTATTTAAAAGTGTGGAAAATGGGTGTGAAACTCAGTTTATGATGTCAATCACAAAAAAAACCTCCATGAAATACACACCAACAAGCAAGGCTTTGAATAGCTTAAAATCAATGTTTAGATATATTAATGAAAGATAGAAGACTTAACAAGAAAGGTGAAATATGTGTATCAGGTCACATCAAGTACTTGTGGAACACATGTGTAAGAAATCTTATTGAATAAGAACTTCTTAATCAAAAAGAGAAAACACTTTGATCAACTTGCATGAATTACCCACAATAAATCATTTACTGTAATAAGAAATCAAGCATCGTGGTCAATCCTTCACCAACAACTAACATCCAAGTGAGATAGAACATAAGTGACAGTAGGAAAGTAACTGATGTTTCACTATTAAACACTATTAAGTCTGGTACATACATCAGGAAACTTTGTTACAGTTTGAAACTAAAGATAAGAGTCTGATTGTCTCACCATTGGAACCTCTCTATTGAGTTACAATGCATATTAAATAACAAAATATCCAAAAAACATGTTTACAATTGTCCACCTAACTTCCTCATAGGATTCTATGCCTAAGAAAGGCATGGCACCAGGTATACAATAGAAAACTAAACATAATGCTTATTTCCAAGAAAATGTTGGCAGCATTTAGAACAAATATTAACAACTTGATGCATGTGGCTTTATTGTAGGGAGATCCTTGAGGCAGGTGGCCTTTTGATATGAAAATAATATCCTAAATGCTTATTTGAGCTCAACCTGACACACCTGAAAATCCCTTTCATCTTCAAAATATTCATAACTCCCAGTTTGTAGCACTTACGTCGCAGACTATCCAAAAACAACCTTCACAGTGCCAGTGAGTCCATGCACTATGAACTTTCCTGTATGTGCATGTTTACCTCCAAAAATGATTCCAACTTTTAAAATTTACAAAAGAAGATGGGAAAAACACTCCAGAGCTTGTTAAAAACTTCTTGCAACATCAAGTAACCTTGGAGAAATCATATAAACATGGTAACCTCAGCTCAAGACCCAAATCATTACTCAGGTTATAATTATATGCAAAAAGTGAACCATAAAAAAAATGATGCTGATGTGAAATAGTATCATGTATTCATATTTTCTTAGTACTCCTTATAATAGCCAACATAGCCAATATATCCAAATTCCTTTTTGCTACCTGCTCTTTGAAGGGTTGTAACATTTCATTCAATTTCCTGATCTCATCTTGACAGGCTCTCTCTTGCTTATACACATTCTTAAGTTTCCTATGAAGGGGTAGAAACATCTTAGCCAAGTATCTTTCTTTATCAATATTCTCCTGATATAGTTCTAACATATACTTCAGCGTGATTCGGGCCTTTGGATTTTCCTTCTTCAATTTGTCATTTACAGCTCTTTCATCCTTAAGTTACCTCCTAAGTATCTTGAAAGTAGGATTACTTTAATGAGGATGAGTGATGATATAAATAATATCTATGGGTTTCTTGGAAGAATGAGATTTATCCTTTTGTTGAGTTGAAGCTTCTTCTACACCATCTTCCATAGGAATATCTTGTTTAGCTACTGATCTGGTGAAATTTCTTCTAGGTTTGACTGTTTTTGTAGCAATAGGTGGGGAAAAGATAAGTTTTTTACCCTTCAAACTCCTTGATTTACTTGATGATATCTCCATAGGTGTAGGTTCTGCCACAGGAGAAGTTTCTCTGTCGAGAGGTTGTGAGGGACCACCTTCAACTATTTTATCATTGATCTAAAAGGATTTATCACTTCTGGTCATCTTCCTTCTTTTGATTAAATCTGAGTGCATAGTATTCTCAACAATGGTAGGTGTTTGTCTTTTGAACTGTGGTGTGTGAAAAATATCTGGCTAAAAACCTGATGTAGCTAGGAAAATCTCCCACTCAATGTTGGTCTTCTTCAAATCTTCTAGTACTAGCATTTTTATTAAACTAGAGTGAAAAAATTTGGTATCCACCTGTTGGGACTTAGCCTAGACCCTATCTCAGATCTTTCTAATACTCCTGAAAAGATAAAAGGGAAGGTTCATGGACTCTTTCCCAATAAAGTGTAGTAGTAATCTGATATGGTATTGACACACCATATTGAACCTTCCTTCACACATGAAGTATCTTTGAATTACCTTGAGCATTTTTTCAAATTACTCCAGCATGTGACTTCTTGGAACTCCCTTGGATAGGTTGGCTCCTTGATATTCAATTTTTAGGAATTTCTTAGAGAAATAAGAATTCAAAGACATGTCTTTAAACCACTTCTGACCACAATTAGGTATCTATGTGGCTACAGAAATAAATTACTTATATACTTCAAACTCAAACACCCCCACCTTAGTCTTTGTCCCACTGAAGTTGAGTGAAATTTTTTTATCTACCTTAGGATGTCCTCTTTTCATTTTCTCATAAAAATTTAGGAAGCCCACCCTATGGAATTCTTCCATGAAAAATGGTTTAGAATTGATTAGTTTCATGTCATGTGGTTCATCTCTCACAATATCTCCCCCTTTGTGAATATTATTTCCTTGTTGACTATCCATAATGACTTTTTTGAAACCTCATGTGCCCTGTTATAACATTTTTTATGATATATATAATAATAATAAAAAATTTAGGGTTTGTTTATAGAACTGGCACAACTTAGGGTTTACTTGAATGAACAATTTATGCACAACAATAGTGTGAAGATGAACGGGCTGCAAGTAGGAGGTGATAAGAGAAAAAAATAAATTCAACTTGGATGAGAGTGCAGACATGAATAAATTGAAGCAACTATGTGTAAAACAAAGGGTTTCACAACACATTTTTTAAGTTTGCAATGCCAGTTTGCAACATGAGTTGAACGAGGTTTTTATGACAGGCTTGCAAGACTTCACACATTCAAGGAGAAAAATGAAATTGATAGGTTAAAACATTGGACCTGCATGAATCTCAATTAAAGAGGGTTTGATCTATTAGGAAACATAGGGTTCGTAGGACTAGTTTCGCAGTGTACAGTCTACAGTGCATAGTTTGCATTGCACAATAATATATTGGATAAGGTTACTATTTGTAAGAGGAAACTGTAAGATTCTCCTTTGGTATAACAATATTGAAAATGATAAGGGTTTAGGATACCAATGTTGTGGGTTTTAATAGGTGAAAAGTGTTTGTAGCGCAAAAAAACATGTAACAATTTGCAGGGCAAAAAAATATACAACATTATTCAGTTCAATCAACCCTCAAATAGAACACAATCACCAAAGAGGTACCTGGTTTATTTGGAACTTCATATGGTGTCTCATGAACTAGACTAGAAATTAGAACATTATCCAGTTCAATCAACCCTCAAACAACACACAATCACCAAAGAGGTACCTGGTGTATATGGAACTTCAGATGGTGTCTCATGAACTAGACTAGGAATTTGTTAGAAGCATCCAATATTCTTTTATCTTATACATCCAGTTCATAATGCCAAATTTCAAAACTATGGAAGCACCCTTCATTCAAATTATTAGATTTGTTCCTTGAAACCATCCCGAAGAACATAATGCATTGAATGTGATGAAAACAATGAGATGCCCCTTGACATGTTTTCAAAGTACAGTGATGATAGATTAGTGCATAAGGTACTTCTTGATATGATGCAAACTTTCAAGTGAGTTTGCAGCAAGTAGATTGGACACTTGACTTGACCCTCCAATGGTTGAAAATGACATAATGAAATTTTTTGTACATACCTTTGAGACAAGACACGTGATAAAGATAATTTTAAGATCAAGGGTGTGACCCATGATGACCCTTATATCTTTCATTATGATGAACACTATCATGACACCAAGGCTCTTACAAAGACTAAAATTAAAACTATCACTCATGGAAGAATCAAACATAATTTATGACATGAGATATAACTCAAAACCTAAAAAATAAAATAACCTATGATTCAAACCTAGAAACTTTAAAATATTTTTACCCCTACACATCATATGTGCTAACATTTGACTCCACAAGGGATGGAGACCTCCCTATGAGGATCCAAGAACATGTAGTTCTAGTGTCTTATCCATTGGGAAATGATTCATTATTAAAATAAAACATATCTAACTAATAGAGTGGTATTTACAATGAAATTAATCCACTCATGGCTTTAGAAAACGTACTTATTTACAAAATTCCCATTGACTGGGCCATGAGGAATTTCAATATCTTCCAAATTTTTCATCTTAAAAGTATTATCTTGCAAAACTTCAGAAATTTTAAAAGGACCAACCTAAAGGGCTTCAAATTTTCCATGTTTTCCCTTATCTTGCCTTTGAGAATCACATTTGAGTACCATGTATCCAAGCTTAAAATATTCCTTCTTCACCTTCTTGTCAAAAGCTTCTTTGATTTTTTGTTGATGACTTTATGCTTTTTCAAAAAGTTTCTCTCTGGTTTGTTGTACTTCCACAAGTTGATGCATCCTCTTGATCATTTCATTTGGTTCCTCTCATTGGTCTTGAAGAAAATTTTCCATGGGTAAAGCTAACTGAGTAGGGAAAACAACTTCAATTCCATAAACTAGATGAAATGGTGTGGCCATTTGACCTTTTGGGGGTTACTCTGTCTGCCCATAGGGAAAACTTCAACTTAGAATCCTATGGCTTCTTATTATCTTCCAGACGTTTTCTGATAATCTTCACTAAGCTTATTTTGTTGGATTCTACTAAGACATTACCCTAAGGGTAATATTGAGTGGAGTGGATAAGTTAAATACCAAATTTCTCACAAAAATTCACCTGGCGATCAACCTTAAAAGATGTTTCATTATCAGTGACAATTTTCTTTGGGAAACCAAACCTTGATAGAATATCTTCTAAGAAACCAATAATTACTTTGTGTGTTGAATTCCTTGTGGGAATGAATTCTATTCATTTAGTAAAATAATTAGTAGCAATCATAATCCAACGGTGTTGGCCACTTGAGGGTGGATAAATTTCTCCAATAAAGTCTAATCCTCACTGCTGAAAAGGGCCAGATACCACTATGGGTTTCATAGGCAAAGATTTGAGCTATGTTTTGCCTAATAATTTCTAAAATTTGTCACATGTCCTTATCGTTTCACACACGTCAGTGAATAAACTAGGCCAAAGGTACCCATATCTAAGTATCTTGTATGTTGTAGTTCTCCAGAAGTGATTACCTCCACATAAACTCGCATGAGATTTAGTCATAATTTTTTTTTCCTCTCCTGGATATAAACATATTAAGAGAATACCTAAAGGATATTTCCAATACATAATCTGATCAACAATACAATACCTAACTTCTTTAAGCTTCAAAGATGTTACTTTGGTCTTCTCAAGTCCAGTGGGAGGCTACCAATTTTGCAGGAAATAGATGATGTCCTTGTACCAACTGCATTCTATCAATTTTGAGATGATTTTCAAGTTTCTCCTAGGAATATTAGATTCTTGATTTATAGAGTTAGTACTCATGAATTTACTCTGAGTGCCTTACAATTGGATTCATCTAGAAATCTAGCTAAACCTTGACCTTTTACCAGCTTGGTGGGTTTCACCTCAAGATCAAACTCCAAAATATTAGCAATCCACTTAATTCTTTTCCCATCTATATCAGGTTGAATCCAAATTTATTTCACAGAGCTTGAAGGAACATAGGTAATGACTTTTGAGTGAACAATATATACCTTGAAGGATGTTAGAGATATGAATAAAGCATAAGCTTGTTTCTCCATTATGTCATATATGACTTCTACATCTCTCAAGGCCCTACTAAAAAAACAGATAGGATGCTCCATTCCATGTACATTCTTTTGAAGAAGGAAAACATCTAGTGTATCATTTGAGGAAAATAAAAAAATAAAAAAGTTCATTTGAGTAGTAAGGACTGATCAAAACAGGAGCATCAACCAGTGCTTGTCTTATCTTCTAAAATTAACTCCTAGATTTTGGTATCCATTTTACTTCGTTCCCTTTTCTCAGCATGCCAGTAATGAATTTCCCTAACTCAACAAGTTTAGACATAAATCTCCTCAAAAAAATTATCTTACCTAAGAAAGACTGAATTTATTTCTTGGACCTTAGGAGAGAATGGATTTTGATAGCCTCTACTCTATTTGGGTCAATTTTTACTCCTTTCGCTGAGACAATGTGTCCTGACAACTTATCTTCCTTCATGGAAAAAAGAGACTTCTTGGGATTAAGGGACATACCATATTTTATACACTTGATAAACACCTTGTCTAAATGTTGGTAATGCTCTTGATCAGACTTGGAAAACACTATAATATCATCCAAATAGATAATCACAAACTTGTCTTTCTCTCCAATAAAAGCAATGTCTATTGCATGTTGGAAAGTTTTCCTTTCATTCATGAGACCGCATGACGTGTTGGAATACATGAATGTACCACAAGGAGTGGTAAATTTTATCTTTTCTTTTTCCTCTTGTAACAAAGAAATCTGATTGTAGCCCAAAAGCCCATCAATCATTGAAATCCTTACTGATCCTGTCACCCTTTGCAAGATATGTTGCATTTTTGGTAAGGGGTAGTTATCTTTTCTAGAACACCTATTTAAGTTCCCTAAGTCAACACAAATATTGATCTGACCATTCTTCTTTATGTCAGGGACCAAATTATCTATCCAATCAGAATATCTCAGAGGTATAATGATCTGGGCATCAAGCAACTTTTTAACCTATTTTTCCATAATGGGAAATAACATAGGTTTAATATGCCTATGTTTTTGTATGAAAGGTTTGGTGTCATATTTCAAAGGTATTATATGCTCAATGATGCTAGTATCATAATTTTTCAGGTCTTCATACTTCCATGCAAAACCATCAAAAAATTCTTTCAACAGTTTGATATATTCAACCCTTTGATTTTCTAACAAGCTACTAGACAATTTAACATATTTGGGTTCCACTTCAGTGCCTAGATTATATTCTATAAGATGTGCATTTTATTTAGAAGAAATAATATTCACAACAAAATCATTGTTATCAAATTGTCTTTCCAAGGGAACCAATCCTTTAGGAATGTGATTTCTAGGAAACTGAACGATTTTGTGATCTACAATCTTGTTCAAAAATTTATCAGCATGCATATTTTTATCATCATATGAATCCCAGTCAATATGAAGAGAATAAAATTCATCTATTGTTTCCAAAAACCTCTATAGTTCTTGATCATATTCAAAAAATTTCCAATGCTTGACATTATGAGGTATATAAGGAAAAATATATTTCACCTCAACATTGTACTTAGGCTTTCAAGGTAGTGTGATTTTAAAATTACTGGCAGAAACAACTAAGGAATCAGCCAGTGTATTAGCCTCTCTGGGAACAAAATATATGTTGAAGGATGAGATTAAATTATCAATGAAGTCCCAAAATGCATTCCTATAAGATTTCAGTCTAGGATGCTTTGTTTGATAGATGTTTCTGACTTGATGCACAATCAGCTCTACATCTCCAAAAATTGATAGTTCTTCAATTTTCATTTCCTTTGCAGCTCTAAGCCCAAAAACTAACACTTCATATTATGCAATATAGTTTTTGTTTCAAATTCAAGTTTGAAGGACATGTTTGTGACATCCTAAGAGAGGGAAATGAACACTACTCTAGAACCAACACTATCCTTGGAAGATGCACCATCAAAATACATCTTCCATGTTTGAACACCCTGTCTAGTTGTTTCACATCTTCTTGGTGACTTTTTTATATTTCTAATGGTGTCTGAGGAAAATCAGTAAGATGAATTATACTATACCCTAAATCAGTATCAACAACATAGATGGGATGTTTTTTTGTGTTTCTCTCATCACTTATGATATGCTAATTGAGCTTCTCTATATAGTCTTTTGTGCTCACCCCCAAAGACTAGTATGGTAGCATAAGAAAGATACATTTGAAAATTCCCTCCTAACCTCTTGATCCATGATCTAGACAACAACATCCTAAATTTTGGAGGAACAACTACAACTACAATATCCATGACTATGCATTTCATAGGTAGTTGGAAAAAAGTGACAACTACATCTTTAATAACTCCAAGACATTTTTATTTTCTTGATTCAAAAGAATACAAATCATGATATTCTTTCATAATTTCTAGACCCAATTCATCCATGATAGCATTAGGCATCAATTTGTGAGATGCACTTGAGTCCATAACACAATTGTGGAAGATTTTGTCATGCACATTCAAATAAGTGTAAAACGGGGGAGATGAGTCATCTTTGTCTTCTACCAGTGGTCCCAATATAAATGTGGGTTTCTCATCTTGCAAGTTAACTGCATCTATTGAAGGGGAATAAGATTCATGCTACAACATTTTTGAGACAGATTTCTTAAAATTTTCATTTTTCATCAATTCTAGGAGTGGGACACGAATCTTGATTTTCTAGATTTCATTCTCAAAATTAAAATAGGATTGGGATTTTTGAATTTCCTTTGTTTCTTGAACAAGAGCCTTGATAATGGGATGATTTCTTTCTTCTCTTGTTTCTTTATTTGGTGTAGCCACTACCTTGGGAGGGGTATCTTATTTTTTAGGCTGAGTTGATGTACTTGGTTTTCCCTCCTTTTGTTTTGATCTCAAATTATAATTGTTTTCAGATTCATTGACTTTTTCTCCTTTTCCTAAATCATTCAATTGATTGCACATTAAAGAATCTTCATAAACAGTCTGGGTTAAATAAGTGGAAGTAGTTGTATCCCCTAAATAATGAATTTCTTGATCTGATTCCTCATTATTCCCTTTTTCATCATCAACCAAATTGTTCTGTAGAGGAGTTTGAACCTTCTGATACTCTCTATTTCTCTGATCTCTTTGCAGAATTTGAGGCGTATTATTCAGCCTTGTGAAATTGTTTTTGTTTCCAAAATCCTAAGGATTTCTATTTGTTTGTCTCCCTTCAAGTTTTAATCTTTCCATCTCTACAGATAATGACTTAACCAACCTAGTCAATTCATCAACTTGGGGATTAATTCCTGAAGCATATGAACATGAGGCTTATTCTTTTTTTTTTTCTTCTTTATCTGTCAGATTTTCCCCTCAATTTATCTACTTCCAATATATTTGATTCAACCTCTAGTGTAGCATATTTCATATGGGCCAATGTTGTATACCTTCTTTCTCTCAAAAAATGATATAATTCTGGGTCAAAAGAACTTGCATAAGTTATTTTAGAATAAGTTTCAGTGGGTTTAATCTCAGTAGGAATTTTTTTGTAAATATTGCTAAATCTTTTTGAAAAATCTAACATTGATTCACCCTCTTTCCTTTAAAGAGCCCCAAATTCTGTAATGTGATATAAGAAGTCTTTTTTGTCACCCCAATGTATTAAAAATGCATCATCTAGGGATTCAATTCCATATATTTAGCTAAGAGTTAAACTTCTAAACCACTTCCAAGATTTTCCATCTAGACTTTGCACAGTGACTCTCATCCATACATCTTCATTTTCAATATTCAAATTATCTACATAACTATAAAAAGTAGAAAGATGTTCCTTTGTAGTGATTCCTTCCTCTCCAGTGAATTTAGGCATGTAATTAAGGTAATTTCCTATTGGAAGAACATTCATGGGTTGAGGAAGAACTAATGTTTCATACCTAACAACCACAATGGCATCCATTCTATTCTGAGGAGGATTAATCCCTACTATTTGATTTGGAAAAGGAGTACCCTGACTCTTAGGATAAGTATAAGATAACTTAACATGTGAAAATGAAATATGTATAACATGAGGTTTTGGAAAAGGAGGAGTGTAAGGTGGAGAAGATTCATATATTCACAAAAGATGGCTAGGACTTGGATATAACTAGGGGGATTTCAACAGAAATTGAGGTTCCTTCTTCTTTATTTACATGAAATTTAAAAGAATGGGTATTTTTGGAACCAAAGAAACGAAAATACTCCAAGATTTCAAGTCTAAACCACTTTATAATTTTAGGAGATGCAAGAAAATAAAAAAATTCCCAGTTTTCTTCTTTCAAGTCAGGGGAAAAAGTTGTGTATTCTACAGAAAAATATTATAATTCTAACTTTACAAGAGTATCAATTATAGGTAAATGAGAAACATGAGAAACAAGGATTGGTGTATGGAAATAAAATTCAGTTAGGTCTCCAAAAATACCTGAGAATTTAGTAGAGGAAGCTTATTGCAAATATTTTCCCTTCCTTATGAATTTTTTTTATCAGGTTCAGGTGTAGCCAGAGGTGACCGTGGGTTATGCCTCATTTGCCTTCTCTTGGGAGCCACAACTAAACTTTGGATTCCCCAGGTGCACTATAAAACCGTTCTATTTACTAGTTTCTGTACACCAACAAAATCAATAGTATCCTTATCCTACAACCCAAGGAAATAGATTCATTTTGATCCCCGACAACGATGCCAAAAAGTCTAGCACTGGAAGTCACACATAGACTGTTGTATATGTAATCCTAATACCCATCATAATTTTGAATACTAATTTATTTAAAAGTGTGGAAAATGGCTATGAAAATCAATTTATGATGTCAATCGAAAAAAAAACCACCATGAAATGCACACCACCAAGCAAGGATTTGAATAGCTTCAAATAATTGTTTAGAGATATTAATGGAATATAAAAGACTTAGCAGGAAAGGTGAAATATGTATATCAGGTCACATCAAGTAATTATGGAAAAAATATGGAAGAAATATCATTAAATAAGAACTTCTTAATCAAAAAGAGAAAACACTTTGATCAACTTGCATGAAATACCAACAATAAATCATTAACTGTAATAAGAAAGAAAGCATCATGATGAATTCTTCACCGACAACTAACATCAAAGTCAGATAGAAAAAAGTGAAAGTAGGAAAGTAAGTGATCTTTCACTATTAAATATTCTTGAGTCTCGTTTTATAACCCTATATTTCATAGGATCAACTGGTGACTGAATATTTTACTCTTGATGTAGTTTGGTTGGAAATAATATTTTATTTTTTGCAAATTATTTTCAAAAAGAAAAGAAAAAGAAAGAAAAGAAAAGAAAGAAAAAGAAAAGAAAAAGAAAGAAAAGAAAATAAAAGAATAAAAGAGGGAATAAAAGAAAATGGATAAAAGCCCCATGAAATAATGATGACTCATCCATACAGTTTAATCATGGTTAAGTCTCTTTGAATTTATGTTGATAGGTTTAGTGAATAAGACTTGGATAAATTGTTTAATCTTAGCCAAGTAGATAGGTTATGTAGCGAATAAATTTGATAAAACTGTTTAAACTTGATCAAATAGCCCCAGGATAGAGTAATTTCTTAGTCCAACAGTTTATTCTGGGCTAAATGTGTAGGTAGGTAGGTTAGAACATAGGCTAGCCAATTTTTATTCAATAAAACATGCATGATGATCGATGAAAATTCATGATTTGTATGTTTGAAGTGTGTTTCCTAACCCCATGGTGACAAAATGCAAGGAAAGTGGTGAAAACCCCACAAAAGAGCACTATCCTAAGTTTCCACTACGCATTTTGATTCGTGCCCGAAGATTAAGGAGTGCGCACAGATCTACGGTGGATCCATTGGCGCTGAGATCTACGGTTGACAGCAAATTTTGGACCCCCCCAACCATTCTACTTTTAA
>ML781053.1:772355-795354 GCA_009831015.1 Picea engelmannii
CATGCCCCACTATCTCCTCTTATAAGTCTCATCTCATTACTTTGCCAATGTATTCCCCTCCATTCACTTGTCATAGGTCACATCCCTTTCGCCTATATTCTAGTCATCGCCCTCCATGTCATCCTGGCACACTCCTCATCCGTCCTTTACCTGCCACTTCATACCTCAAGTGACTCGTTGGCCATTTAATACAAGCTAACATATCCGTTAGTTTGTTGACCTGTCCCCCTCGCCCAATGAATACTCATTCATCCAAATTTAACCCCGTATCCTCCAATTTCACACTTCTCATACTCTCCACACACAAGAAAATCATTTTACCTCACTGTTTTAGTCAGCGATCCAGCCATAGCCATTACCCACTAACGTTTTTTGTTTCAATTGCAGGTACCTTTGAAGTGATGGTTCCAAAATCTAAAAAATCTGAGGACAAGGAAAATCCATTCCTCCCACCTCTTGTTGATCTCGATTAGATCTCACTAGCTGATAAAGACTACCTAATATCAAATACTAGGTGCAAATTTGAACTTGATGAGTTGCATTCATGGTTTAGGGACACTTTCCTGGATCAAAGTGATGAGATTGGGCTATGGGAGTCCAATCTGCCCCTGTATCTCTTTCCCCAAGCCCACCATTTTCTCAAGTTCGCCCTCAAGTGTCAGGCGCATTACCTTCTCGATCATAGAGCCATTGTTTCATCGTTCAGAGAAACCCTTTTCACTATCACACCCGATTCCATTGAACAAATGATGCAAATATCCAGAGCCAAATCTTCCTCTCCTTTCACCCTTGAAGCTCTAACTGAAAAGTACCTGAATCTTTATTTTCCCCAGAGAGCATAGATTTTTGAGATTTTCCTCCCACCGGATGCTCAATTCCCCAAGAAAAATCCCCCTTACCATTCCTCCATGTTTTTAGAAAAGGGAAACCAAATCATTTCATCATTATGTTTTCTTCTTGGTTACTTTTCAGATGAATGGGTCGACGAGCCCATATTGGGTTACCTATCCATCTTTGCTGCTGAAGAAAAAGCCACCACCCAGTTCGACTACAATAGTTTTCTAGCCAAGAACATGCATGAGAAACTTTTCAAATTTCCCACAGAGGGCATGTTCCGGTATTCTTCAATACTGGCTTACATGTTCATGTTCTTTCAAGAAGATAAGTTCTCATTCATCATGTAGAAAATGGACCAGGATGACAAACTGTATCCTGCCACCTCTTGGACTTCACTACTCAAAAGAAACTCCACAGAGTTTAATTTCAAGCAATATATTGAGCATTTGTATCACCCAGTGGTAGGCATGCTCAATGGTAGGCCAAAGCCAAGGATAAATGAGGAGACCCAAAGAATTTTACATCTCTCAAACCCCACCAAGACTGGAGACTAGTATTTGTATCATAATCAAACGAAAATCCAAATTTATGGATGTGATCTGGTCCCTTATAAACTTCCCAGATATGTTCTAATTAGGATATTTTCCTTGTAATACATCAGGAAAATGATCAATTTAGATGACATACATAATGTGTCTTTGAAAAAGAAACAACAATTGATAATTAAGGGGCATATAGGATCCTTTATCTGCAACAATCGAGTTGTCTGAAAAGAGGCAGACAAATTATTAAAGGAAATGAAGTTCGGCACAAGCTTCCTGTGGCACTATGATCCATGTGGGATTATTGCATAGATGAGATCAAAGAACAAAAGTTCTCCATATGCTCATGCACTTAAACCAGAGATCGATAAATTTTCAAACCAAACAGAGTGGGAGGTAAGCACTCTGGAAGACACAGAACCACAACCCACTCCATTTGTCATCTCACAAACAACTACACCGCAAATACCCAAGGAGAAAAGATCCAGAAAGGACACCTCGCCTTCAGTCACTGAAGTGTTAGCATAGGATTTCCAGGTGTACAAGAAAAGGCCTAAGACCACTCACACTACTGACAGGTATGGAGAGTGTAGTGTCCCCAAGGCCGAGCCCCGTTGTAAACCATGTTTTGAAAGGAATTGTAATTATGTTTTATAGGCTAGTGAGCCAAGTTTTGTATAACTGGTAGGCTTATGTGTTTGTTAGGCCAGGGAGCCTAAGTGTTGAAGGCCAGGAGCCTGCTGATGTACATGTATGTATGTAGTATGAATAATAAAAAAATACAAACACCACCATGTGCAGACCGACCACGATGAATGAGTGAAGGGGGACTGAGAATCCACAGAATGGGCAAGGAGTTAGGGGGATGGAGGAGGAAAAAAGGGGCTAATTATTGAGCCTAGAGGGCTTAAGCCTTGGGAATAATATTTTAATATTATTCCAAAAGAAAAGTGCATTATATGTTTTAACCTAAGTCCTTTTTGGAAGGACATGTGATTTCCAAATGGTGGGAGGCACGCACGTTGTCGGAACGCATGCAGTCGCATGGGTGACAAGTGTCAACCCGGACCATGCAATAAAAAGCTGTGATGAGCCATGTTGTGGGTTCCTCCTCGAGGGGACTCACGAACTGCCAGAAGGGACGGAGTCTGACTCTTGCAGAAAAACCCTCGTACCTCCTCTGAAACCGTCTGAACCTGTGTTGACCCTTGCATGGATTGTCTGTCACGCATTCCCGACATGAGAGCATGAGTCTATTCTGGGTAGGGTAGATGGGAAATGACCATTCAGCTAGGAAAGGGGGATTCTGTGTAATTCCCTACGAAAATTTCTTCTCAGGCAATACTGAATATCAACACCGTGAGACCTTGCCGCCATTGCTGAGCTTGTGTGAGAAGCCCGAGTCTGTATTCCCGATTGTCTGAGGTGGTCACATAGTGTTGGTCTGCGCGTATCATACTGGCCAGAGTAAGCCTGTGATGAGCTTGTGTATGGCCTCTCTCCAGGTGAGGGAGGTGGTGGATGTTGGAAGAGGCAGGTTGTCAGGCCCGCGAGCAACTCTTTCCAGCTGGAAGAGTTTGTTGGGAAGTGTTTTCTTTCAGAGAGTGCCCAGCACCAGCTACGGGCTCTGAGACTTCCTGATCCGGCCTGTTGCTGAGACCCAGAAGGGAGGTTAGCACTGAAGGACTGTGCGTGTAAAGGTGTATACTCCCGGGCGGAACATGCATGTGGGGAATGAGAGTCTGGTAGTAGTGGGCGTAAGATGGCATCTTTGGGAAGAATCCTTCCAGATATTTCTGTGTTGTCTTCCCTGTAACCTTAGCCTAGCCTAGGATTCCTTGCCTTGGGGGTGGAGCTCGGTCCTAGCTCAGGGGTGACCCACTATTGAGCTGATGAATAGTGTGGTCTAAGGCTGGGAGGTTCGTCGAAGGCCTGCACTTGGTTGGTGGATTTCACCACTGTTACAAGATAAGTGTTTAACTATGTTCTTATCACATTTTGGCATGATTGTGCTGTATATATTATCATGTTTTTCCACTGTGTATATGAATTAGTATGAAGTGCAAGTGATTGTTAATTATGGCAATAATTCATATGACTACTCTCTGTTGAGTGTGTTTAATTTCTTAAATGCATGGGGTGTATATATATATACTAGACTGTTTGTGTTATGTAAATCAAACGTAAATGTATATCGATTGTTATATTGTGCATTATAAGCCTTGGTCTAGCAAAAGGTACACTACAGAGAGGAAGAGACCCAGTCCACTATAGTAGCCGAGGGGGATCATTCATCACCTTTCTCAAGAAGTCATCAGATGATGTCTACTTTTTCCTCAAAGAAGTAGATGATTACCACTGTGATTACTCAACCTCCACCAGGATCTGCAAAACTGAGCATTTTTTAAAAGTATGATTTGATTAATAAGAAAAATGAGATGCTAACCAACAACACCTATGCTCAATTCTGGAAGAAAACATCCACATCAGAACACATATTTTTCTCATCTTTTGATACAGAGAAGGGGATAATGCACATGGCATTTTTGCAGGCACAAGTGCCCCATCTAAAAGAAATCACTGATTACAAGAGGGAAACATTTGAGTTCAACACCATAGATGTACATCCAGCTGATCAGATGGATTTACATTGGCAGAATGGAGAAATAGTTTTCTCAACATTGGCAAATGCTTCCGCTACTTCTGCAAAATTACATATTTCTTTGAACAATGTTCAGACTCAATTAAAGCTAGAGAAAATATTATCTTTTTCTAAGGATAACAAGATTAAGTGTTTAGAATAATTGGTTCTCAAAATTGGGTATGACCCCTCAAATGTAAAATAAGTTGAGGATATGCTGAAGAAAAAGAATGTTGACATAGCATCTTTGAGGAAGCAACTAAAACTACCACCTACAGAAGACTCACAACCCAAAGAGATGGCTGAGATAGAAGGTGAAAGGGAATAGATGCTAAAGTTGAGCATGGAACATAATGCACAGATAAAAGATATGGAAGCAGAGTTGGAAAGGTTAGTAAAGGAGAAGGAACAGGAAACACCCATGGAAGTCATCCCACTGAGTGCAGTTCCCCTTATAGAAGTTAGCACAACAAAAGCATCAACAACCACCATAGCATAACTTCCATCAGCCACCCCACTGACAGCTCTGGAAAAATCTGTAGAGATAGCAAAATCAATGGAGTTGATGACCCTACAAGGAATGAAAATCAATAGACTGAACAAATAAATGGAGAATCTCCAGGAGCTCAAGTCTTCCTACCAGACAAGCTACAACATTGAGAGGAAAACATCATAAAAGATCAAGCAAGAAATACAACAGTTGCAAAAGAAAACAGTGGGGGGGGAAACACTAACATAAGCTAAAGAGAACATTGGATGGATATCTCCAAATCTATAAACTAAATATGTCCCATGGTGAAAATCATGTTTGAACAACATGAACTGGTGTTGAGGAGCAGGAAATCCATCAATGAGATAAAAGGATAGCTGGGGAAAATTCCCACAGAAGCTAATGAAATCATTAAGTTTATGAATTCGAAAACTAGGGAAGAGATGGAAGACTTGAAGATTGAAGACATAATAGAAACTATCCTTGAGGTCAAAAGAGTTCGGACCAAAAGAGGATTAGTGTTGGAGCTGGAGGAAAAATTCCAGAACATGGATATTGGGGTTCAAAGATTCTTCAGCAAGATTGATGTGTTGCAGAGAAAAGGTCTTCCTAGTTTTTTGGTTCTAAATGATAAGATAATGACCCTTTCTAACTACAAACAAAATATTACCATGGTGGCCAAGGACAATTTCATGTTTTCAGGAACTCAGGGTAGCATAATAGGCAAGGAATTTCTAGAAACTCTGTAGTTGGACCTCAGTGTCCAACACGAAATAAAATATATTTTCATCACCAAGCCAACTTTTTCCAAATATACAAAAATGGATGAAATCTATCAAAGATTGCTCAAAGTCACCATTCTCAGTCAGCAACGATGGGAGGATCTATGTAATTTGATCGAATCGAGGTATACCATCTGAGTCAGCATGCAGAGCAGTCAAAGTCACGTGAATGATTCACCAACAACCTTCCCAAAATCAACATGAAGGATACAACAGATCATCATCAATTCCTATATTTTTGTATATTTTTATCTAGTTAGTTAGATTTAGAATCTGCCAAGTCCTATTCATCAATGACAGGGTCGTTTGCAATTTTTTTTATAAATACTTCAAACTTCGAAGTACTGAGGGTTGATCTTTACGCCCAAGCAAGTTGTAAGCACTGCAATTTTTATCATATATCTACCAGTAATAAAAGGACATTTCATAGTATTCCTGCTTGTTAGATGTTGGTGATGTTTTCTTCTCTTAATTGAATGCTTTTTCCTATCTTCATAATCATTTATGTTTTCTATATCTGATCTTTTAAAAGAAGTTGAAGTTGCGGAATTTATCTTTGTATACTCTGTTTCTAGCTTTTAAAGATATAAATGTTTATCCTTTGATGTTATGATTAATAAATTCTTAAATGCTTCTTGGTTATAATTGATTATCTCATATTTTCTGCTATCCATCAATTGAATTCTAAAGGATCTAACAGTTGCATTATCCTTCCCTGTGAAAACACTTTATAAAATCTGTACGCTGATCTCGAGCTTTATAAAATAGACCCCATATCCAATGGATGTGTAAGTGATATTTCAGCCATTTTTATAAAACAAACAACACAGTCTGATTTATTTAACTAGCCTAACATCTAAAATCTAAAACAAAGTTAAATTTTATAGAGATATCCATCTGTAAAACTGGAAGGGATAGATCCTAGTTTAGAAGTGGTTGGATAAAGTTACCTCTAGTAAATTTCTTCTACCTAGCGGCAACCTCTAGGAATTTACAGAGCTATAACATCTCATACATACATCAGGAAACTATGGTACAGTTTGAAACTAAAGATAAGAGTCTCATTGTCTAACCATTCAAACCTCTCTATCGAGTTACAATGCATGTTAAATAAAAAAATATCAAAAAAACATGTTCACAATTCGCTACCTAACTTCCTCATAGATATTCCTAGGAAAGGCATGGCACTAGGTGTACAACATAAAAGTAAACAAAATATTATTTTCCAGGAAAATGTTGGCAACATTTAGAACAACCATTAACAACTTGATGCATGTGGTTTTACTGCAAGAATCCCCTTGAGGAAGGTTTCCTTTTGATGTGCAACTAATATCCTAAATACTTATTCGAGCTCAACATGACACCTGTGTTATAACCCTAAATTGCACTACACATTCTTACCTGTCATCAGGCCATCTCATAGCCCTTCTTTTCCAAAAACTATTGAACAACTCTTCTAAAAACTCCATTTTTAAAAGTCCATGATAGCTAGCCCACTACAGTCCACGTGGATCTACAATGTCCACGCTAGCAGGCCCACTACAACCCGCGTGGACCTTCAGAAGCACTAAAAAAGGAAAGTTGTCAATGGAAAAAAAATCTATGGGTGAGTTAACTAAAACTCTCGTCCATGCATGGCCAAGGGTTCGTCCAAATACCTAGCTCCTTATAGCCTATAAAAAAAGGGGTAGGGGTCCCATTTGAAGGAGGAAAAATATAGCAAAGAAACTATGCCCATTTACATATTCCATTGTCCCAACCCTTTAGCCTTTCCTAATGCCAAAGGAGATTTAAAGCAAAGCAGTTGAAGGACAGAAGGAGAAGATCCCAGGATCAGGTTCAAGGAGCGGTGGTCGGTCTCAACTTTTGTAAGTTGACTCATTTTAAGTAATAAAGAGAATGCTTTTCCCGTCCCAATTCATGAACTTTTTATGGTTTGATTAGTTTATGTTTGATTTCTAACCTGTGAGTATATAAGTAGTATGCATGCATAGTTGTTGCTCGTCTTGAATGCAGGTCAACTTTGGAAGGAGTATTGCGAACAAGTAATCAAGTACAACGAAGGATCGACATCAAATGTTGGTAACGAGGTAGGTTGATCTTTCCATGCATTTACTAAGAAAAAGGGGATTTAAATCTACGGATGAAGGTAGAAAGTAATTTCTATTCGGTCATATTTGCATGCAAAGTCTGAACTCTATTTGCTAGTACGTAGGGTGTTTTTCCCCAACAACAACCTGGAAAACCCTTTCAGCTTCAAAATATTTATAACTCCTAGTTTGTAACACTTATGTTGTAGACTATCCTAAAACAACTAGTTCACAACACCCATGAGTCCATGCGCTGGGAACTTTCCTATAGTTTCATGTTTACCTCCAAAAATGATTCCAAGATTTAAAAGTTGCAAAAGAAGTTGGGAAAAACCTTCCATATTCTGCTACAAACTTCTTTCAACATGACGTAACCTTGGAGAAATCATATAAACATGGTAACCTCAACTCAAGACCCAAAATCATTACTCAGGTTATAATTATATGCAAAAAGTGAACCATGAAAAAAATGATGATGATGTGAAATAATATCATGCATTATTTTTTTTATAGTACTCCTTCTAGTAGCCACCTTAGCTAATATATCCAAATTCATTTGTTTTTCCTACTCTTTGAAGGGTTGATCCGAATTATTTTCGCCACGAAATGAGAGCGGAGATATAATAAAGAAATGCACAGAGATATCGTAGATATTCAATAATATAACAAAAATGTATCAGAGATGCAACCATAAACACAGATATATAGTAATACACGATTTCTATTAATGAAAGAAATGTACAGAGACTGTAAAAATACAGAGTGAAAGACTTGCTAGAATGGTGGCAACTTATCTCTGAGAAGAGATGTGACAACTACTCACATTCACAAGAATATGATTACAATGAGGGTCTGAAGGCATTTTTACAATAAACAGGAATGCAAAAAACCCTAGACATCCAAAAACCTAACCCTAGGATATGATGCGCCAAAAGTCACGTGGGCCCCGTTTGGGTAAGTTAGTACATCAACTTCTCGGGGTTGTAACTTTTGCATATGATCTCTATTTTAGGCGTGTGATAGCCCGTTGGAAATGTATTGTCGAGGAGATTGATTTTGGGGGCTCAAACATGCATTCAAATATCATTGAGGAGATCTATCTCAAAAAAACTTCATTTAGGCCCTCAAAATGGACCCAGAAGTTAAAACTGCTAAAAATAGTAAATTGCCAAAATTGTCAGAAAACTATTTTGAGACAGTTGGAAAAGGTGGGTGGCCACTGATATACATATGGATCAAAGGTTGCAACTCTGCTTTCAATTTATAATATCATCTTCGCAGGCTCTCCTATGTTTATACACATTCTCAATTTTCCTATGAGGGGTTAGAGGAATCTTAGACATGTATCTTGATTTATCAATAGTATCCTCATATAGGTCTAACATATGCTTCAACTTGATTCGCGCCTCTAGATTTTCCTTCTTCAATTTATCACTTTCATCTCTTGCATCCTTAAGTTGCCTCCTAAATCTTTTGAAAGTACGATTACTTTCATGAGGAGGAGTGTTGATATCAATAATATCTATTGGCTTCTTGGAAGGCTCAACTTTATCCTTTTGCTGAGATGAGGCTTCTGCTACACCATATTCCATAGGATTATGTTGTTTAGTTGTTGATCTAGTGAAAGGTATTCTAGGTTTTATTGTTTCTGTAGCAACAGGTGGGGAAAAGATAAGTTTTTTACCCTTCAAATTCCTTTCTTTTCTCGATGATATCTCCATAGGTGTAGGTTCTGCTACAAGAGAAATTTATCTATAGGGAGGTTGCAAGGGACCACCTTCAACTGTTTTATCAGTGATCTGAAAGGATTTATCACTTTTGGTCATCTTCCTCTTTTTTCTTGAATCTGAGTGCACAATCTTCTCAACAAGGGTAGGTGTTTGTATTTTGGACTGTGGTGTCTGAGCAATATCTGGCCGAAAACTCGATGTAGCTAGGAAAACCTCCCAAACAATGTTGGTATTATTTAACTCTTCTAGTACTAGAATTTTGATTAAACCAGAGTGAAAAAATATGGTATCCACTTGCTTGGACTTAGACTAAACCTTATATGACATCTTTCCAATACTCCTGAAAAGATAAAAGGGAAGGTTTATGGAATTTTTCACAACAAAGTGTAGTAGTTATCTGATATGGTATTGATATACCATATTGAACCTTCCTTCACACTTGAAGTACCTTTGAATGACCCTGAGCATTTTTTCAAAATACTCTAGCATGTAACTTCTTAGCACTCTCTTGGATAGGTTGTCTCCTTGATATTCCAGTTTTAGGAATTCCTTCGAGAAAGAAGAATTCATAGACATGGATTTAAATCACTTCTCACAACAATCAAGTATCTCTATGGCTACATAAATGTATTTCTCAGATATTTCAAACTCCATGACCCCCACCTTAGTATTTGTCCCACTGAAGTTGAGTGAAAACTGTTTAGCTACCTCGGGATGTCCTCTTTGCATTTTCTCACAAAAATTCAAGAATCACACCCTCTAGAATTCTTCCTTCAAAAATGGTTCATAATTGATGAATTGTGTTGTTGATATTATGGTAGCTATGGGAGGTATTAAACCTCCATGTGTAACCCTGACAAGAATAGAATATTTCAAGAAGAAAGAAGATACCCTAAAGCAGTGGACATAACCCTAAAAGACAAGTCGACCAGAGAAAATAATTAATATTTGGTTTTTAGCCTCCAGAAAGAGAAGTCAGCCCAGATAGCAAAGAAAGAGTAGTATAAATACAATATTCCAAAGCTCATTTGGACACACAAAACTCGTAACTACAAAAATTTAGTAAGTGCACAAGTTTGGAAAGTAGTTGCAACTGCAGCTACTGCAACTTGTATTTTTCATTTTTAGTCTTGGAATTTCTTTTCGTTATGGTTTGGACTTTCTGCTTGGTACACTAGCTATAGAGAGTGGTATGCTACCTTGGTTGGCTATTGGGTCTAGGGTTTGCTTCCAAAATTATTCTCTCTAACAAGGCTAAGGTGCTTGGGGGTGGCTTCAGCCTATTTTTGGGTGACAATATTGAAATATTTTCTATCATGAAAAAAGCACACCTATTTTTCTAATAGGTTATAGGCCCAAACTATCATTAAATAGTATAACCACTAGAAGAGATATTGGGAGGATTTTCTTAGTTATAGTTGCAGTTGCATTCAAAGTTTTTCTACAACAACGAAAACCTAACCCTCTTGTTAAGGAACCTTAAGTGAAGTGACTGGCCTAATTTATGGATAGCCTAGTGTTCCCTAGCCTAGCACACCTCCTGGTACTCTTAGCAAGCTAATACATCAAGTTTTATTTTTTGGTCAAAGTCAAAGGTTGACCAAGTCAAAAAAGTCATGACTTACTCGATGAAGTTAAAAAACAAGTTAGAAGGAGATTCTAACTGCAGAGCATGGAATACAAGGATTGATCTCATCCTTGCCAAGAATAAAGTGTTATATATCGTGAAAGGAAATATCATGGAACCACAGTTTGAAGAAGGGAAAGAGAAGGAACCTCATAACGTTGCAGTTATGGAGAAGTTCAAGGAAAATGAAATCAATTCTATGAGTATCATAATTGAATCTGTAATAGACTAGTTGATACCCTACATATCTCATCTTGACTCATCTAAGAAGATGTATGATGCCCTATGTTGGCCATCGACCAAGTTTTTGGGAAACATTGGTCAGGTTTGACCACTTTTTGGACTTCGACGCAGTGATCAAGGAAGGAGGGCCCAGGCGGAGCTGAGATCACAGATCTCACTTGTTTTGTGGGATTTGTGGACCCAACATGGTATTTTTAGGGTTTTCTAATGAGTTAAGGGATGCTATCCCATGGGTTTACCCATGATTAGGCATTTTTGTAATCGATGTAAAAGTATAAATAATAATGTAATGTAGTAGTAGAATAATGGAGAAAAAGGGGGAATGTAATTGGGTAAGTGCAAGAGGCGAGTAGTTCTGAGTTGATTTGTGCAACAAAAAATGTATGTAAGGCTCTATGCTTGATAGAGGAGCTGGCTCTGTGCCTTGACCTAATTTTGGGAAGGTGGATTTGGTGCTTAGTGTGCAGATCACCTGTTTGGTGTGAAGCTTGGCTTTGTGTCTTAGTGCATAGGAGCAGACAGATGTAAGATATTGAAGCCTAATAAAGAAGAAGAAGTAGTTGGTGGATGTAGCCCCACACTGGGGTGAACCATGTATATCCTATGTTTATACTTTTCTTTGTGTTATGATATTTATGTTGTGAATTTTCTTAGTGCATTAGTTGTTATATAGGATACATAGATCTATGAATGATTAGTTATTTACTTATATTGGATGTTCTAGATCTAACTTATGGTGCTAAGTGTGATGTGTATTTGTTCATTGTTACTGCGTCGATATATCCTTAGGGTTTGTTCTATGATGTGATTAAAGTTGATGAACTAATGCATGTTATTTTCTAAGTACTTTGCGAAATGTTATAATCACAGATCTGTGTCCCAGCTAGGTTACAGACACCTGAGTCTTGTAACCTCCCCTGCCTCTACCTCGGGTGAGACTTCACCTACTTCACATGTGTTTCCGAAAGGGTTAGTAGTTATGTTTTTTTTGGTGCGTTTTTGAAGTGTTGAACCCTGGGTCTTCCCCTGTGCCAACAAACGGTTCTACTCCCAGGACCTGAAAATGGGATTGCTGGGAAATAAAGTAAAGAAAAGAGAAGCGTTGTGTGTAGATTTGCTGTTATAGTGCATAGTATTCTACTTGACTTGCGAAGCTCTGTGCTAAGAAAGAAACTCAATCTGAGGAAAGAGGTAAGATCTTGAATGAGGTAAATCCTAATGCTTTGATAAGAGTAAGATAAGTGGAATTTTTTGTTTTAAAAGCATGAATTTAAGTATGTTTAATAAAGTATGTCCTAGTTTGAAAGCTAGTACACAGCAGGAAGAAAGATTTGATGTAAGTAAGGCTAATAGAAATAAAGAAATATATGTTATTCCTATGCATAGAAATAATTTTTGGACTAATGATTGGATGGAGGAACCTAGAATTTTTTTTGGCAGATTGCAGGTCCAGCACTATGATCCTAGTGCACATTACAAGAGGAAGAGAGGATTAACCCTATGTTATAACTGCAAAAGATTGAGAAACCTTGCTAAGGAATTCCCTGGTATAGGTCCTATTTGTCTTTATTGTAAAATTGTTGGTCATGAGGTTGAGGATTTCCCAAGGATGATTGCTAGAGTTGAACAAATGAACATTAGTCAAGATAATAAGAGCATGTTATAGGATCGGAAAGAGAAAGGATCAGAGGAAGTTCATAATACACTAGTCCAATTAAAAGAAGCAATGAATGATCACAAAGATGTAAGTTTACCAGAGATCATGAAAGAAAGACAAGGCATAAGTTCAAGAACATGAGAATTCAACATAGACTATGTTTTGGATGAGGAAACACCAGTGAATATTATGAGGAAACACCAAGGACTCGACCCTCAATAGTTCTACCCAGGGAAGATCTCAGATCGCTCCCTGGCACAACGCATCAAGGAGGCATACAAAGAAGTAGAAAAGGAAAAGTGAGGCTACAAGGTAGCCTCTATACAGGATGGAGCAGTGCACATCACTTGCCAACTTATAGTTGTTAAGCTCATGAGAAAGAACCGACCCACACAGGTCACCGGGTTCGTGGTGGACCTTGTAGGAAAATGCATGAAGGGAATGCAGATGAATTGGGCGAGCTACCTCGTCAACAAAATTGAGAAGGACTGTTGTGAAACACGAGATCAAGGATACAATTTCCACTTCAATTGGATACTTGTGTTTATTGCATTTGTCGCTTGGAAAATGCTAGAAGAAGCCATATTCCTAGAGATTGCACCTTTGGAGCCGTTGGCTGTGAAGTTCTCAACCTTATGGTATATGAATGACATGTTGAAGCAATGGAAGTCGACCGCAATGTTCCATGCCTACTATCAGCAACTGAAGGTTTACATAGAATCTTTCCCATGCATGAAACCACACACA
Source organism: Picea engelmannii (assembly GCA_009831015.1). Lineage (NCBI taxonomy): Eukaryota > Viridiplantae > Streptophyta > Pinopsida > Pinales > Pinaceae > Picea > Picea engelmannii. The sequence continues at coordinate 785,742 of ML781053.1, forward strand.
TTGCACCAGTATAGACCCCTAGCTAAGTTTCACAAAGATCCACACTTTATTTATATCACTCCATGCAGGGATGAGAGCAAGGAAGAATTATATTCCTATTACAATATGACTGACGAGGACACTGAGAAAATCAACAAGGAGTGATCGGAGGAGTTCCGTTTACTGGTTGATGATGTCAAACTCTCCAACCTTGACATCATAGGAAGCCCCTTGGTCACCTAGTTCGAGCATGTAGGACAGTCAAGTACGAAGAAGAAAAAGAAAAAGGAGGAGGTTCAAAACATAGAGACTAATGAGGAGGACAACGCCTCGAAGGAAAATGGACTTGGCTCGCATGCAGAAGCAGGAGGAGATGAAGTAAATCAAAAAGTAGGAGGGGAAGAGGGAGAAAACCAAGGAGAAGGTGAAGCTACACCACTGGAAGATCCCCCTACCGAAACAATAACTTCACATAAGAGGAAGGTTTCCTCGTAGAAACCTTTAGCAAGAAAGAAGATCTATTCTAGTAAGCCCCAACTAGAGCCCCTGAGCTATTGCAGTATTTTTAGGAGGTATCAGATATTAAACTAGCACAAACTCCCCCTGACAGGATGGACTCTCTTATTTGAGGCCTGCAGAATATTTGTATCTAAACCAGAGTCTTCTCCTTCTAATTCTTGGACATGTTCATATTCATCTTCAACTGTGTCCTCTGTAGCAGCCTCAATATTGCTCACCTCTATTACTGGGACTCCTTAATCAACCTTTTCTTGTCATAACTAGATGAATCCCCCTGTCACTATTCTCTCTCTTCTTCTAATGGTTCTCCTCCTTTGTTTCTTAAAAGATTATCTTTCCCTGACAAGGTATTTCCTCTTGTTATCTCTACAGAATGTCATGTATATAATTTTGTACATTAGAGTGTTGTTGTTGTGAATGTCATTGTCCTACTTGAACACCGTGCAATTGTAGCTTGTATTTTTTAAATAACCCTTGGATCTCCCCATTGATTCTCATCGATCTTTATTACTGCAATTTCATTTTTCTTCCATGATGCATACAATCCAAGGCTTTTATGACCATATTCAATCACAAAAAAAAACCACTACAACCACTCTCATACCTGCTTTTCATTTTCATAGACGAAGGACCTGTATCAGGTTTCTTAGGAGTACTGATTTCTTCCTTGTTGTATCCAATACCATATTTTTCATATGGTGATCTCTGAATAACCAATAGCTTATCCAGGGTCATGGAGATATTTAAGAACTTGCTTTGGTTGTTTGACTTATCAACCTTCAAAACTTCAGCTTCCATCTTATGACATAATTTTTCTTCTAGTTCTTCCATGGGATAGATGCTAACTGAACATTCTTTCATTGTATCTATGTCTTCTTCTTTACTTGTAGGGGAGGATTCAATATCAACATCATTAATTGTCCTTATGCCTTTATTCACCACTTGTCCTGAGTTTACATTTACCTTACACTCTTTAAACATGAACACCTCTTCACTGCCTCTGTCACACTTTTTACTTGTATTGAGCAAATTATGTTTCAGACCATCCACAAGCAGAACATACTGGGCATCTCCTTTGTCATTACTGAAACTCACCATCCCTCTATCCTTGATTTTACTTGGTTCATCATTTTCAAGGATCATATTTCATGTTTTTCTTTTACTTATGGACAAAAGCTTATCCTTGTCTCCATTCATGTGCTTGGAACATCCACTGTCTATATTCTCACAGGCCTTTTGTTTTTGAGTTGAAAGTGCTAGACCATAATTTTCACTATCTTTCCTTTTCCATGTGTTGGCCTTTCTATCTAAGAACTTTATCCTTGGATCTTCTTTGTAATTCTTCAGATGGAAATTTGCAGCTTTGTGGCCAAAGTTGTGACAGTTATAACATTCAATCTCATTGTTCAATAGATCAAAGTTATTATTGCAACGTTGTCTACTCATTGACTGTTTATTATTTCTTGACCTCCTCAGTTGCATGGCTCTAGACTTAATTTGGAAATTTGCAATTTGTGATTGTTTGTTACTTGGCAGTATCATTCTTTGTTTTATATTCCTTGCAAATCTTAATTGCTCATGTCTAAGTCTTAAGGAACAATTTACAGCTTTGTGATCAAAGTTAGAACAGTAGAAACAATATCCATAAGAAAAATCTTTGTACCTAGAAAATGGTTGTCTTCTTTGAGAAAATCGATTTCTTCCATGCTGATGATTTCCTTGAGTAGGGAGTGTATTATTTCCTTGTTCTACAGATTCAATTCTGGCACCTTTTTCTTTACTCCTCCTAAGTGGTTGATTATCTTCGTTTGTTTCTGCAGGTTTGTTGTCGTCATTGGTTGTAGATTTGACAAACTTGATGAAGTCTTTTTTGCTTGGATGACCACTACTTGATCCCTCTTCATAACCCAAACCTATTTTCAACTTTGGATTCCTTTGCTAATTTAGAATGGTGGCTAATCCTTCTAAGGATTTGATACTTGACAACTTATGATGATACAAGGTTTGAAACTTCTCCAACTCTTTCCTAGTTTTCACTACTTCTTCTTCCAGAGCTTTACATCATTCCTTCTTTTCTGATAACTATTGTTTCAGAATGTCCTCGATTTTCTTTGCGTCTTCTAATTCCACTTTTAGCAGAGAAAAGTCTTCATGAGGTTGTTTACATTCTTTATCGAACTGTATTAGCAATTGTTTTTTCTTTATGTTCTTAATTATGAGTCTGTTAATCTCTTCCAGTGCACTGATCAGTTCTCCTTCCATATCAACCACAACTTCTTCTTCATTAGCCTCACTTCCTGTGCTTTTACTATCATAATCCTCTTTGGCCATAAGCATGAAGTCATTTAGTTTATTTTCAATAGAAGAGTCATTGTCTTCATCATCTAAAGGATCATCATCATTGTCTACACATAAACTTTTCTTTCTATCAAATCTTTTGGATTTGTACTTCTCTTCAACTTCAGAGTTTTGGTCCTTCTTCTTGTGTGGACACTTATTTGCAAAGTAACCTATCTTACCATAGCTAAAAAATTTGAAGGGAAGCTTGCCTTGATATTTTTCTGATCCTTTCTTTAACCTTATCACAAATTTTGCCTCAATATCATCTAAATCTGAATCAATATTCTTGGCTGCTTTAAAAGATGCTTCTTTAGTAATGGATTTATCTTTGTTGATTCTGATTTCATATGCAGTCAAAGTTCTTAGGAGTTGATCAATGGAAAGAGTTTTAAGATAATTTAGTTCTTCTATTGTAGAGACTTTTGGATTAAATTTATCAAGCAAAGATCTTAAAATCTTCAGAACTAAAAGTGATTCTTCAATCTTCTCACCAAGACCCTTCATGGAATTCACAAGTTCTTCAACTCTTAAAAAATACTTGCTAACTGTTTCATCTTCATTCATCTTTAGTTGTTCAAACTTCAACCTAAATGTTTGAAGTTTGGCATCTTTTACTTTCTCATTTCCTTCATAGCTGCTAATAAGTTTATCCCAGATTTATTTGGCAATTTGAAGATGCATCACCTTTAAAAACTCGGATTCTGCAAGTCCATTCAAGATAGCATTCATTCCCTTAACATTAAAGCTAAGTTCTAACTTATCATCCTTGGAAGCTAGAAAAACAGGCTTTATGTATCCAGTCTCTACTACATCCCAAACATCAACACCTAAGGCCATTAGGTATGTTCTCATTCCAACCTTCCAGAAGGAAAAATTTGTTCCATCAAACAAAGGAGGCTTAGTGACTGAAGTCCCTTCATGACTTGTCATGTTTAAGCTTACAAATCTACCTTTAGATAAAAGGAACCTACTCTGATACCAAATGTTGGACAACTGAGAAGGGGGGGGGGTGAATCAATTGTTACCATGCTTACACAATTATTCTTATTTTAAACTCTTTACAGAGAAATCAATGATAATCACAATAATGCAAAGATGTAAGCAATAGAACATTCGATGTCAGTCACACATATGAAATAGAGATAGATATTTCCCGAGGAAACCCATAAAGGGTAAAAACCTCTTCTTCTTGGTATGATAAGAAATCTTTACATTTTGTACATTATCATACATATGAGATCCAACTCATTATGAGGCTACAACCTCTATGCAAGTTGCAACTTGCTGAGAGCACCAACTCTCTGTTTTCTCTAGCACCTACTAGAAGGAAGCACCAACTCCCTGGTTTCTCTAGCACCCACTAGAAGGAAGCACCAACTCCCTGGTTTCTCTAGCAACTACTTGAAGGAAGCACCAACTCCCTAAGTGTTCTAGCTCCAACTGGATGGAAGCACCAACTTCCAGTCACACAGGCACCAACTTGTATAACAGAGAACAATAGTTCTCCATTGCACCACCCTGCCACCATGGCTTTTCTAGCTGCAACCAGATGGAAGCTACAACTCCCTATGTTCAAGAACCCACTTGAACTTCTGAGGACACCAGTCCTCCCTAGCACCTCCCTACCATCCTGATTATAAATATTTTCTACTGAAACTTATTACAGTGATTCAATAGTTGTCATTGTCTTACCAAGATTATCATTGTTCTGCTATGCTACTCTGCTCTCCTGTATCAGTGTCTCTTTGCATGCATCTTCTTGTGATTTCTGATATTCTGCTTTGATCTAAAATTGAAGAAGACTTGAAAAACTTGAATAATTATTGCAAGTGAAATGTTATGTGTTTAAATCAACAGGATCAATTTGCAACACATAAATTAAGGATTACTTATGCAAAATACTCATAGATAGTAGAATAAACATTGAACATAAACACATGTGCACAACAATTGATAAAGGAGTTCACCCCTCTTATGGGCTACATCTCCTGGTCCAGCTTCCAATGGATCATTATTATTAATTGCTAAAAAAGTTCTTAAAAACAAGTCTTACAATGCTCAAACTGACAAATCGACTGCTCCAATGGCTTCCCAGCGTCCCAAAACCCGTGTCTGGGCTCTTTCAGCACCTCAATCAGTCGAAAAATGAAGAAGTTAGGCCTCCTAGAAGTCTCCCTCTTCAAGCTTGTTGTCTTTGGTTCTACAATTCACACCCTCCTTGAACAAACCTGGCTCACACGCTCTTTTAAGCGTAAAAAACCAGCAACAGGCGCAATCGCACCAATGGTGCAAACCGTAGGACGGTTAAGGCGCCGCCAGCCCCTAACCACCTCGGCACCTGGGCATATGGCCATGTGACCTCGTGCATTGGCAAATGGTGTTTAAACCATTTGAAACCATGTCAACTGACTCCTGCGCGCCAACTTTGGGTCACATGCAATATATATAAAAGAAACGTGGTCTATTTTAAAACCCATGCGCATATGTTATAACCGCGCCACTTTAAAACACATGGTTACTGTTTGCACCCGATTCGTCACTGTGTGAGCAAATTAAGAGTGCTTACATGCCCAGTTGGGCTCTGCTAGGCATGACAGCTGTAAGGTAAAAGGTTAGAAAGAAAAACTACAAATCAATAAAAAAAAACTAAACTAAAACTAATAAAAACTAAAAGCATATGAGAAAATGAAAAATAGAGACAAATGGACCAATATCACCAATGTATAAGTTGATCTGTTGATGAAATCCAAAGACACACAAAGAAGAAAGGGGACTTGGGTCCCTCTTTTCTCCAATGGAAGGCTCTTGAGGCCCTCAAAGCTTGCTCTCCTTTACAATGAAAAGATGAAAAATGTGGGTGAAAGAACTCCAAGCTTATTCACTCAATTGAGGGGTGAATAGCTTATGAAATGCAACCTACAATGTGTGTTGCCAAAGAATGAGTCTTTAGCAATCTCAGCAGCATAACACTATGAAGAATTCCTTGAGAAAATGGTGGTTATTCATGGCTTTTTATAGCCAAGCATTGGGTTATTATGTGGCCTCTTTTGAATGTGAAAAGGGGCTCTTTAGGGCACAATTAGGTCTTTGACCAGCCCACCATGAGGATTGAGCTCGGATTTGGTGTCAAATCGACTTGGGAGCCGATCCATTAGTGGTTGGGAAGCCAACCAGTTTCAATAAATGCGTCGTTTAGCAGGCGCGCGGGTTTTTCGCCAAACAGCCACGCCTTGTGCACATATGCGCACTTTGTACGAAGCTGTTACGCACATACGCGCATGCGCCCAGAGGATGTAAAGCACCTTGCAATTTTTGGCCATTTTGTATAGTTTTGACCCTTTTGCTGTGTTGTGGAATTAACCTTGTGCCATGAATGACTTCTTTTCTGTTTTGACGATGCAAAGTTCTTGTTGCCACGTGTGGACGAAATTTCAGTGATAACAGATGCCCCCTGATGGATGAGGTTAGGAGCAAAACATATAGCCAAAATCCATCAATGTTTATTTTACGGAGAATGGTGCTGTAAGGGAGAGCAAGAATGGGACCGCGTAGAGCAATCCGTAGGAGAAGAAAGGAACCTGTAGATCTTGACCTTCCACGAGGTGTGTAACAATATACAAGTGTGTACAAACGAGGCGGGCATGCCCCATGCTCGTGTAATGTAACTCTGAAGAAAAAAATGTCTGAAATGTTGATGTAGACAACTGCAGCGCCCTCGGGGGCGGAATGATAAAGGCAGAAGACAATTATGTAAAGGAACATACTCTGAACCAGCGGTAATGGTCGCGGAAGTAAATAGTGACGATGATGTGGGTAATGATGGCCTGGCCAAGTTCAGAGGTCTTCGGCAACGGATAATACAAACTACAATAGTCGCAAAGTAAGACCCACCGCAACATGAGAAAGTGTTGGCGTCGAATGTTATGGGGGTCAACGACATCAGGGAGCAATGGTGTTTCCCCCTGTGCCGTCCGAGATCTCTCATTGAATGGGAAATGAGAATCAAGATACTGTCGTCCTTTTGGAAAAGTGTGTTGATGTCGAAAAAAGGAGGACGCGACTCCCAGAAACAAGGGGATTCGTGGAATCTACTGTGGTGAAGAAGTGGCAGAGGTACATAGACGAAGTCAAGAGATGGGAAGACTCAAGACTTCCCTTGGTTGGAGGGTATATGATAGAAGGAATGGCCACAACCGTGTGACAAGATCAAGTGTCAGGGGGACGACAAGATCAGGGATAAGCTGTGCTAGAGGTTGGACAAGGTGAACAAATTCAAAGGATAAAGGTAAGTGATCTGGGTAGTACTCTGAAAACATAGACGATGCCGGCGGAGGAAAATGAGAAGTAAGGCTCCAACCAAGGGTGACATGGGTTGCATGTTGCCAAAAGGAAAGCGGGTCGCCAATGGTGATGATAAACATAAAGACTAGGAATAAAGGTGTTTGTACAACAAATAAGGAATAAATTGGGGGAAGATGTACAAACTACAGAAACGGGTGCCCCAGTGTGAAATGAGTGCCCCAGGGAGGGAAGAAATTTCTGGGAAAACTGATGAAGGGTGGGGGGCCCATTGGCGAGTTTCGGTATGAGGTAGGTGAAATGAAGATAGGTTCGCAGATGGGAAAAATGATGGTGGATGAAATGGTGGGTTCATGAGCCCGTGGAGGTGCAGGTAAAGAACATGACCATAAAGCGATGTGCTGGGAGTCCATATGGGAAGCTAGCAAAATGAGGAGAAGAAGTATGTGGTTAATTCGCAACATGATGAAAGACTATCGGGACTCCCATCCCTAAAGGGCGATGACGAACAACATGAGTGTCATTAGTGCCAAAAGGTGCTATGAATGGGACAACTCATGTGGGTGAGAATGCTACCGGGTAACAGTACTGAAGATGCAACTGGAGGTGTGAGTACTGCAGAGCCGGGAATGGGTATCCTAAAGGTCAATATCAGAGGGTGTGATTGGGAATGTAAATGCAATACAGCGGGAGAGACTCTATCTCCGGGGGGGGCCTCTATATCAGGGGGCCTCTATCTCCGTGTATGACCAGGCGATGATATCCCTAAATTCCTGGAAGAGGGCTTTGTAGGCAGTGATTTCCTGAGGAGTGCAAGCAGCTCCAATGATGATTTCTTCGATGATGCCTGGTTTAATGGAAATGTCGATTTTGATGGTGGGGAAAATGTTAGCCAGATTTCCTTCTTCAAAAGTGTCAGGTGTCGGAATGGGGTTGTTGAACCAATCGACAGTCCCTGATGGGATAATGTCTTTGGTTTTGACCACGTAAATGGAATTGTGGCTAGGAGGCATGAGGGCGTCCTGCGGAAGGAAGAGTGCATGATGATGTAGTGCGTCCCAGGGAGAGTCTGGGTGTTGTAGTTCTTCCAGTATTCCTTCGTCGTATTGGAAAAGATGGGAATATAAAGGATCGTGAGGAGTAATCTCAGTGACAGTGTGGTTTCCCCCTGCTGTAGAAACAGAGGATGAAATGCTAGGAGGGGGTGAGGGTTCGCTCGTCATAAACCATATATTGAGGTACTGAGGGGTACTCGTAGTGGCGAGATGAAGAGTCTCTGTAAGGGAATGAGTAGGAGAGTTGGGTGGGTTACGGGGTGAATCCTCAGATATGTCATCCAAGAACCATGGAGGCGTAGGGAGTGCCTCAGGTTCGGGGGAGATGATATGGAGATCTTCAAATGGTGAAGATATGTCGATGATTGCCTCTGCGGGTTGGTGAAGTAGGGCTAATTGACGTCACCGATATTCGATGATCATCGGACATTGGTATGTAAAATGAGCCAATGAACCGCAAAGAGAGCAAGGGCATCTCATGCATTCATTGACTGAAGTAGTGACATAGCGAATGTCAGTCAGAGGTGTTGTGGATATCGTAGCAGGGCGTGGGTTGTTTTGAAAATCTTGGTTTATGATAGCTAATGCCTGTCGAAAACGAGGCAGTGTCGGACAATGATGGGTGTAATGGCCATACTCAGAACTGATGGCACATGCGAATTTGGTCTTCATCCCTTTACTACTGGAAGGTTGAGCGGTAGCAGTAGTAATGGGTGGTGTGAGGGTGGGATTGGGGGGAATCAAATTCCTTAATTCTGGTAGTGATGGGCAGTTGTTAGTTTGGTGGCCCTCTTTGTCACACAAGGCGCAAGGTGGTGAGATGCGTAGAGGAAGTGGAGTTGTGGGCTCCTTCTTCTGTCGCCTACCTCCGGTGGTAGCAGAGGGGGTAGAGAGTATGGGGGGGACTGGGATAGTGGGAGTGATGACAGGAATCGTCATGGGGAGTCCTTCCTGTGGGCGAGGGACCATCTCAGGTGAATGTAAGTACCACACTGGGATTGCTAACACCATATTGGGTAGTGTGAACATTGCGGCTACCTGGAAAGCTTCTATACCTGGTGGATGGTAAAATAAGGGAATTTGAGTGAGGGGTTGGGGAACTGACTCCCAAATGGGACTAGGCCCCTGTGGGGGTGTTGATTCGTGGACCGGAGGGGTTGACGAGGGTGCAGGAGGTTCCTGTGGGAGTGGTGCTGCGACTGTTGAGACGTCAAGAATGACTGAAACCTCTTGAGGAGGATGCGCATCCTCCTGTTGAGTTTCATTAGAGGAAACAATGCATACTTGGCCAGGGGGAAGGAGTGGTGGTGCTCCATGGTATGTCCCTAACAAGGATGGATCTTTGAAAATTCCAGGACCCATCTCTACGAGTGGGTATGCATCTTGGTTTGAATGAATGAGAGGAAGAATGTTATCGAGAT
>ML781053.1:805998-837248 GCA_009831015.1 Picea engelmannii
GGAGAGGGTGGTGGAGAAGCACCATTCCCTCCATCTCTGCCTGGAGTCTTGTCACCATCGCCTCCCTTATGCATTGAAGGGTTAGAGCCTTCACCCTGCGACATCATGTTCTGTTCCATCATGACCTTCATCATATCTCTCAATTGTATGATAGTCTGCCTAAAGTCTTCTTCTTCATTTGGAACACGTTCATGACCTTCAGTACTAGCCATGCTTGGTGAATGTCTCTCTGCAACTTGCGGTGAATGAAACTGCTTCCTCCTTGTCGGATAATAAATTGGCTCCACAAGTTGACCTTCTCCTCTTGTGAGTTTCAACCTTGTGAGCATCAGAAATAAAACTTGCAAACAATCAAGTCTTCAAAACCAGTGCTCTGATACCAACTTGATCTAAAATTGAAGAAGACTTGAAAAACTTGAATAATTATTGCAAGTGAAATGTTATGTGTTTAAAGCAACATGATCAATTTGCAACACATAAATTAAGGATTACTTATGCAAAATACTCATAGACAGTAGCATAAACATTGGACATAAACACATGTGCACAACAATTGATAAAGGAGTTCACCCCTCTTATGGGCTACATCTCCTGGTCCAGCTTCCAATGGATCATTATTATTAATTGCTCAAACAGTGCTTAAAAACATGTCTTACAATGCTCAAACTGACAAACCAATTGCTCCAATGGCTTCCCAGCGTCCCAAAACCCCTGTCTGGGCTCTTTCGTCACCTCAATCAGTCGAAAAATGAAGAAGTTAGGCCTCCTAGAAGTCTCCCTCTTCAAGCTTGTTGTCTCTGGTTCTACAATTCGCACCCTCCTTGAACAAACCTGGCTCACACGCTCTTTTAAGCATAAAAACCCAGAACTAGGCACAACCGCGCCAACGGTGTAAATCGTAGGATGGTTAAGGAGCCTCCAACCCCTAACAACCTCGGCACCTGGGCATATGGCCATGTGACCACACACGTTGAAAAATGGTGGTTAAACCGTTTGAAACCGTGTCAACCGACTCCTGCGTTCCAACTCGGGGTCACATGCAATATATATAAAGAACCGTGGTCTATTTTAAAACCCATGCGCATATGTTATAACCACGCCACTTTAAAACACACGGTTACAAACTATGTTACATATATATATATATATATCCGCACGCATATTTGTTATAACATGGTTATATGGTGTGGAATGAAACCACGGGTCAGGGCTATGCCCCGGCCCGTCCCCCTTTCTATTTAAAACAATATTCAAATTCAAATAGAATTGCGTTGAACAATGTGACAAGGAACAATGGGAGGCATAATGGTTAGCATAGACTTGTAAAGGTTTGTGCTATGGGAGGTCTGAGGGTCGAACCCCGTGGCCTCCATTAGTTTTGCATAAACATGTCAACCAACCAATGAGTGACACGTGGTGCCAATTGATTGGGCCATGTGTCCTCACAGCATTGACCACCAATGACACGTGTCCTTCCCTGATTTGGTAATCATCAACCAATGAAAACTTGCCATGTCATCTACCTGCCACGTCATCATACGGATGTACGACCCTGCCACATCACCGTACGGATTGTACGAATAGGTACAGTCAGCACCCAAAAAATTTTCCTGTTTTCCTTGGCGAACAAATCGCAATATCTTCTCCATACGGACTCCGTTTGAGAAAGTAAATATACTGCTGGAATCAAGAAGACGAGACGGACGCAATGACACTATTTTCGTCACATTCCGAGGACTTTGAAAATTGAGCAAAATTTGATCCCCTGATCATGCTTTTATATACAAGTGCACCTCAACCTTCTTTTACTATCTTAGCTATGCATCTCTTGTTCTTTTCTTCTATTGTGCTTTATGATCTGCATCTTATTTTGATTCTATGAATTACACCTCTTCTGTGTATTTAAGATCTTGTCCACAACATGCTATTTCTTCTTTGTTATGCGTATTTATACTATCTGTGCACCTTATTTGTCCTCCATGCATAGTGCCTCTGCATGCTCTTCACCGTGCCAAAGTTCTTCTCATCGGGTTGTTCACTGCCACTCCACTTTTGCTCTTCTTCATTCGCTCAAGCCTCAAAAATAAAACTGCATCTCGCTTATGTCTATACCTCATATGTTACTCATCTCTAATTTTTATCTGACACTGTGCATACTGTTGGTCTCACTCTACGCATATTGCAATATGTTCTTTCTTTCAGTTCAACTCATTTTTCATTCAGAATAGCCAACCATGCACAGTCACTGCGTGTTTCTTTTATCCACTCCAACCACTTTAGTTACCCCTCGAATCGCCAAGAAAATGCATCATCAACCGAATCGCCAATCATCCAAGAATCATGATTCAGTTCTACTAACTGAATCATAACTGATCGATTATCTGTGAGGTGAAACAGTAACCCTTCGATCAAGTTTCCAATTAACCATCACTGTTGGATTAAATCTGTAGGATTTCATGTTTATCTCATATGCCCACTAGCTGTGACCGAGCACTAAACATAATTTGAATTTTTTGATCTCGCATCTTGGCATTCCTGTGATGAAGGGTCTCCACACTCCAAGTCACGATCGCTGAAACTTTGAAATGGAGCTTAGCACCGCTAACTTCTTCCCCTCATGTGACCATCGGCGATGACCACAGGCTATGCCAAAAGGCACTTCATGTTTCATGAACTTATGAACTTTATCGATCCTGATCAATTTTCAAGATCTCCAATGATCCAACGATCTATATCTCATTGCAATCTTGCATATCATGATTCCTGTGGTGAAGGATATGAATACTCCAAGTCACGATCGTCGAGAGTCTGAGATGGAGCTTAACACCACTAGCTTCTTCCTCCATCTTCCACAGATGTAACCATTGGCTGTGACCATAGCCTTATTCGAAAACACATCTCACACTTTCATGTCTCGGGTATTCTGTGATGAGTCCTCTCGACTCTCCATGTCATGGACTCCAAAATAGAGCTTGGCTTCTCTAGCTCTTCTCTCTAGCTCTCGACAATGTGACCACAAGATATGACCACTCGCCAATCAAATGAGCACTTCACTCCTTTAAATTTCTAGTCAGTGAGACAATGATCTTTCACCATGTTTCCTATGGATCTAATGATCCACGACTATCCTCAATGGATGGTCAGGATTCCTTCATAGTTTGGGAGAGTTGGATGAATTTTGGTCTTATTCACCTTGGAGCTTCACCATATCTAACAATTGTTGGTCCTTTGTAATTACTCTAGATCTGACGACCCAGATCTTATCTCAATTTCTCCACTTCACGAGCCTTCTTCATGCTTGATCAATGGTCCACAATCATTGGTGATCTGACGGTCCAGATATTTTTGTGAGTTGGAAGGTTAGAGAATTTGCTTCCTTTGACCTTTCAGTTAGCGAGATGATGCTCTGTGACCACGTGTCCTTCTTGAATATGGATGGTCCTCCTTCTTTCGGGATTTTGTAAGCCCGCTTCACCTCGCACTTTAAGGAATGTGCAGGTTCTCCTAGATCCAATGACAGTCAGACTCTATCCTTCATCTGCACGCTTGACCTATCTGAATTTATATCTGACAGTCATCAGGAATTCTCAATGGGTTCTAATGATCACTGTCACTTCTCCTCCCAAGCTTACACATCCTCCTTACTTGGAATAATTTCTAAGTGTCAAAGGCCTCGACCTTTGATCTGTATAAGAACCTGAGTATGCTATCTCTCTTGAGATTTGGCAATGAGTTAACATCATCCCTGGTGCACACCTATGCACTGTGTGCGACTCTTTTCTAATCCTCCTGAGCTTACAATGTTCCTGTTTTTCCATCGTTGCACACTCTGATCTTGCCATCAATGACAAGCACACTTTGCCTGTAAGCATGCCAACACAAATGTGATGATTCACGTATCAGCAGGTTCGACTTCCCTCAGGGTGGAAAGTAATGACTTTCGTTGAGTAGGAAAGGTTTGAAGGACTTCTAAAACTTACATGGCCATAGGGGATTGTGCCAAGTCATCGACCAAACTGTAATTGTGTTCCACCCTAGCCTGAGGGTTGTTGACATTCCATCATAATGGGATGTGAGGAATACAAAGGGGTGGGTCAGTATTAGGGAGAGAAATCACCAAAGGTGGTCCAGTTGTGACTGGGGATGCTTCTAAGGTAGTGGGAGTTGAATCAGGGGGTGCATTGTATTGACGAATGCGTGTTTGTAGAATAACTTCTTCCTCACTAGTGAGGAGGATGGTGTGATATGTAGGAGTGTCGGGGTTTGGATACTGTCCCATCTATGGTGGGGCCGAATGCATCTCCTATTGGGTGTTCGTCACCCCTTGGTGTGGAATGGGGTTTTCTAGTACAATAAGGGGTGCTTTCTATACATATTGTTGTGGGGCAGGTAGTGCTGGGGGACGTGGTCCATTTCTGAATTCTTTCATCCATTTAAAGTCAACAATTTGATGGAAATGGTGAGTATAATGACCATAATCACCGTAGAGGGCATAAGGGAAGTTTGTCTGAAGATTTTTGTTATTATTTCCTTGGAGTTTGTGATTATTTCCCCCTTGGGGGTTCTGGTTCGCCTGATTCTGGTTTCCCCTGGTAGGTTGGTTCTGTTGGGGGTGATTCCTTCCTGGTCATGAATTATTTTTGTTTCAATTTTTTCCTTTCTTTTTGTCATTATTCGACTGATGGGTTTCATTTTTCATATTCATTTGTTTGAAATTTTGGACTTGTTGAATGAGAGGGGGATGAACAAAGTTAACCCCATCATGTGGTTTCCCTTGTGGAGAAGCAATTGGCTGGGAAGGATCAGGAAATGGGAAGTATGGATTATGTTGTGGCAATGATCCATAAGATACATAGGGAGGCGTGGCACTTTCACTAGTGCTTAGGGTGTAAGAAGAGGTAGAGGTTTTTCTAGAACTCAGTTGAACAACGAGGCATGTCATGGTTGTCGGTGGGAGTCCACTTATGGGTGGAGGGAGGGCAATAGGGTATGGTTGTTGATAAGGAGGAGGAGGATAATAAGTTGGTCCTCTATATACCGGTGGATATTGAGGTGTTCCATACATAGGTGGTTGTTGGAGGTGTGGATTGTGGTGTGTAGTGGTACCAATCAATCCATATGCAGAGTGAGACATCCCAAGATTGTCCTGGCCAAATGGCATGGGTCTTGAGGCATCAGGTAGTACCATATATAAGTATCGTGACTGTGAATAAATTAGTTTGAACTATTGAGCCTTGCTAATGGCTTCTTCTTCAGAATGGGGGAAGGTGGTGGCCACATCCTTGGCAAGGAGGGAAATAAGTGATTTGAGAAACCAATTGAGTCATTCTTTCTTGGTGGCTTTAGCTTTGCATAGACTAATTCGTCGATTCCATTCGTGAATGTGGTCAGTGATATGTGTGGAGGAGGTTTGTTTAAACTCTGAGAGCTATTCAAGACCATTGCCATGATGGATTGGTAGTTGAAAGAAGGTCAAAAATGATTTGGCCAAAGATTCAAAGGTCACATGGGACCCAGATTTTTCTTCTACATACCACTTGGTTGGTGGGCCAATGAGTGTGCATTGAAATAATCTCAAGAGGACATAGTCGTCCATGATGTTTCTTGAAGAGCACCATAAGTGGAAGCTCATGATATGGTTGGTTGGGTCGTCTCCTGATTTTCCTTCAAACTTAGGGATGTCTGAAGGGAGTTTGGTAGGCATTACAGACCATGTGGGGTCATGCAATATAGGGTCATTGGTGAGTTTAGTAAGATCCAGTATGTTGAGGGAAGCCAAGTATGGCATCTGGGGTGGTGGGGGAGGATTAATTCCCGTCATGGTAGGAATTTTTTATGTACCTGAACCCTGAGGAGGGTTAGTTCCAACCATGGTGTGAGTGATTTATGTACCTAACCCATGAGGGGGGTTAGGTGGGGTTGTACTTCCCCTTGGGAAGAAGTTTCCCCCCTGCTTCTTTGTAAAGGAGAGCAGTTGGATGGTTGACCTTGGGAAGTGGTTCCAAGTAAAGTGGAGCCAAGAAAAGAGGATCCCAAGATGGTAGCACTCACAGGAGTGTGAGAAGGTGGAGCCGATGAGTTGAAAAGACTAGGATCTCCCCCTAGAATGGGAGGGAGATTTAGAAAGCATATGGAATGACGGGGATTCTCTGGGTCCCCTATGATGTACGACTAGCAGAGTGGATGTGTTCAAATTGTGATGAGAGAAATAAATGAACAAGAGTCTTTGTTATGATTTTTGGACCTTCACAATATATCTCACAATTGCATGTAATCATAAGAGCATCATATATAAATTAATTGATAAAGAAGCATACATGTCAGTAGGTAGATCTTGTCTGCGTGGGAGAACAAAGAAAAAAAATGATCGTATCCTAAAAGACGTAACGTCCTTACTCTCAAATAGCATTGGACCTTCCAATAGCACTCGATAGTGGGGTTTGAAGCCACCAGAAGAGGAACTAGTGAATGATGAAGTAATCAATTATAATGAAGGGTAGAGGGCGCATATCTCAAAAGAGCTGGTGATCTTTCCCAATAGCCACACAAAATTTGATCAAGGTGCAATTGCAGCCCACAATTTCCACATGGGTAGATGTCCTAAAATTTGGTCACTAGGTACCTCAGTCAAAGTGCGGCATTTAGATTTTTGGCCTAAGAAATGGGTCACAGGATGGATCCCGTTCAAGAGGTGGGTGCCTCAAGGGGGGATGCATAGAAAAACTGCACCTCGGCCTTCAACCCTTCACGGGTATCTCTCTACCTTATGGTGTAGGAACACTTGCCCTGGAGGCTTTTAAAGTTCCCTATTTGACAAATTCTATTGTTTGAAGATGTGAGAACCAAATAACGGGGAGTTATTTGGATGCCTATCCCTGAGATCCTACCTAGACTAAAAACTTTATTTTGGCACCTCCTCTGGAGGAAAACTTAGTGAGTTTTTAGAAAAAATTTAGATGTGGTGGTTTGAGAGGCGTGAACCAATCTCGTTGAAATTAAGTGGGAGTGGATAGTCTCTTCGAGAAAAAGGGGTGGAGCATTTCGGAATCCCTTTGGAGGAAACTTACTTCAACCTCCATGATTTTCTAGATGAAGCTATGTGAGTGAGTAGTGACTTTGTGTGTGAACAAGTGGAAGTGTGCCACATTTTTAATAAGTTAGGTGTCACCTTGTTGCATGTGGACTTTGTGTGGTCCTTACAAGTCTTGATTACCTAATTTATTAAATTCCATTGGTACAACCTTGTAAAATTTTAAAGTCCCTAGAGAACTAACATGTGGACATGTGGGTCCTTACCAATCCTTTAACTCCCTAGTGTGATTTAATCTAAGAAAGATTCAACAACTATACTAGATTGTGGACATGTGGGAATGTGTGGGCCCGTTACAAAACCTTTAAAATTCCTTAGTGATTTAATCTAAGAAAGTAAATTCAAAACTATCCTATCTTTGTAGCATGTGGGCATGTATTGTCCCTTACAAATTTAAGATGTGTTTTCAAAAAAGAAACTAAGAGGAGTCCCAAGGGGACTATTTTCCTCTCTTAAAGATTTTGTCTTTTAAGGGAGATAAAATTTTCCCTCAATCATTTTTCTGATTCTGAAGATCGATATATGGTGTGAGAGAAGAGCATACTCAAAGACTGACATTAAATTTCTGGTCCCAATGCAATTAGTTATATTTGTGATATAGAATGATTCCAACTTATCTTTAATCAAAGCAAGCCATCCATGTGGAAAAATGAAAAAAAAAAGAGGATAAATATGGATTTTAACCTCCCTAAGTGCCTATGTTTTGATTAACCCTTCATGTCGAGAGGGAATCTAAGTGTGGTGCATATTACAATTTGCATAGAATCAAACTCAAGAAGGCTATGGGCCTTCAACAGATCGCAAAAACCCTTACAATGTATGATTTTCTGGATAGATGCATGGGTCCCAGAGTAGACAGAGGCATATTGGGTGTCGATGCACAAATCAAAAATGAATTTTTGAAGAAGGTGCATAGAATGCGTTGAGCAACACAGTGATTTTGGCACATGTTCTCGGAAGATGTGCCTATGGGTTAAAAATTCTGCGCACTTCCTGTTACATGGCCGGGAATAATTTAGCTTTATGCAGGCAAGCATGGTCCGGTTATGGTTCCTGTGAGTTAAATAAACCAAAAAGAAGTCTCAAACAACCCAAATGGGGAGGAAATTGATACCTATCCCCAGCGGAGTCACCAATCTGTTGCATCCCTTTCGTCACCTAAATGAGAAAAATAAGGATGCTTACAAGTCCAGTTGGGTTAGCTAGACAATACAACAATGAATGCAAGAGTTAGAAACATCAAGCATAATAAATAAACATAGAACTAAAATAATAACAATAAAAGAAACTAAACTAGAGTGCATAAGGGAAATAGAACAAAAATAGACAACATTCATGCCACCAATGGATAATTTGTATTAGTGGGAAAACACCAAAGAGAAAGGGAAACTTATGGGTCCCCTCTTCCTCCAAGGGAGGGATCTTGAACCCCCAATGATTGAGCTCTTATTACAAGTAACAAACTAAAAGGAAATGGTGAATAAATCCAAAGCTCATTCACTCAAGAGGTGATGTGAATGGCCAAATGAAATGGTGCTTGTATTCTCTAGTTAGGAAAGAGGTTCCTCTAAGAGAATATAGGCAGCATAACAAAAAAAATGAATTCCTTGAAAATATAGTGCACCCATGGCATATTTTTATAGTAAAGCTTTGAGGCATTATTCAACCAGTCTTTATTGTGAACAAGGGGCTCTTTAGGGCACCCTTATGTCTTTGAGCAATGCCCCACTTGGATTCATCTCAGATTTGGGTGTCAAATCAACTTGGGAGATGAACCAGAAGTGGGTAGAAGGCCGACCAAAATCATAAATGTGTTGTTCTAAGGTGTGCGCAACCTTTTGCATTCACAGTCACGCATCGGGCGTATGTGCACTTTTCTGGAGTTTTTTGTCTATTGCAAATGCACGCGCTTCCTTTGTATCCTTAGCACATACTGATTTTATAACCAGTTGTATAGTTTTATGCCCTTTGGAAATGCTTTTTTTGGGCCATGGATGAACTAGTGGGTGTTTGGGGATGTTGGATTCCGGTAACCATTTGCGGATAAAATTTCAGTGATAACAAATGGTATGGCGTAGATGGAAGGGTTAGGATCCCTGTGTTGAAAATGGCGTGAAAAATGGAGGTCCTGATCTTGGGAACGGGGGTGTTGAATATTGGGAAAGGGGTGTATATATGGGTGTGGGGCCCATAATACCACCTCATTTGTACTTGCATAAGTTCAGTTCGGATAGATTATTTTTGTGTGTTCAGATTGGTATGACAGTACACTGATTTAGATTCATCTTGTTGGATAGCTAGGTAAGCTGTTAGGACATCCTACATATTTAGGGTTATTTTTGATGAGGTTGGGGCCCTAGCGATGGTCGTAGGGTAATTTTTATGAGGGGATAAGAGTGTCTACATGGAAGAAGGGTTGGTTTCCAGACATATGTGCATGGGGATAATTATGACAATCACGCAAATATGAGGGATCTTTCTACGTGGATGGGTGCGAAGGGAATGAAGACAATCGTGCCAAGTGTGCGTGGGTTTTTAGGGAACAAATGCGCCAATTATACACATATGTCTGGGGGAAATCCATGCCAAATGTGTATGAATGTTAGGGAGACAACCATGCAAGATGTATGTGACTGTTTGGGGGATAAGCATGAAGGTTATGTGTGGCTATCTTGTAGACATTTCTGCGGCAATTGCACGTTTGTTGGGCTAACAATCACAAGGATGCGTTCGATTGTGGAGGAGGTAGCCATGTAGAAGGGAAATTTTGATATTTTTTTCATGTTTTGAGTTTTTTGGATCATGAAAACTCACTCAACTATTGTTGGATTGGATGTAGGTACAAGATGTCGATCTAGTGGAGAGAGAGATATTAGGATTCCTTGTGGAGAGCAATGGGAGAGGACCAGGATATCCATTGGTGATTGGGTTGTCTAGGTATTTTAAGATTCTTTAAATTCTCATTGATATGGTCCTAGGAGGTGCTCCTATAGTTCATTATTAGGATGTGGAGGCCAGAGTGACAAATTTTTGAGGTGCAGGGATATGATATATAGATCATAGTTGATGTGGATATTTATTTCTTGACTGGGCTCCCATTATAGGGAATGGAGTTGGATCCTTGGTCGTGGATTCCTATTGGGGTTATGGTGGTAGAAATGGTTGCACGGCATTGTCTGAGGAATGCAGTGATGAGTGGGGGAGCGATCAATATAGTTTTGATAAACTCTCTAGAAACATAGGTATTTTTATCTATGGTTTTGAGAATATTTTGGTTGATGGGGACCCAACATATCTCTGGGGAACATATAAAAATTTTGGATAGGGTGATGGAGGGGCACATTTATTCATGGGATCACTTGATGCATTCCTGAATGGTGGTGCAATTGGATAGATGTGTTTCTTCCATGAGAAAGGATTTTTCTTTTGCGTTGGTGTTGAGTGCCTTTTTCTTGGAGAGGGTGATTCTATTGTGCCTAGAGGTTATATTAGATCCACCTCTGATGTGTGACACTCGATTGATGAGGTGGGTGAAGTTGTTAGCCTGCCATGGTGGTGGCAACAGAGGGAATTATTTCACACCCTTGTTTGAGGGATCTGGAGACAAACCCCACAATTTAAATACGAGTTCTTGTATTCTAGGATTGAATTTCTTCATCACCCTGACATGCACCTACCTCCAAGTGAGAATTTTTATCACTGAGGTATGCTTGTTTTGTTTTTCATGTTTGATACTCATGGATGTATATATTTTTCTTCTACATAAACTCATGAAACATGTTGTGTGACTTTGCAGATATGGGACCTAATGGTTGGGAGGTTTTGTCTGTGCATACTACGGATTTGGAGAAGTTGGATGTGGAGGGTAGGGTGAGACTACATCGTTGCTGAAATGATGAAACTAGGGCAGGTCTGTTGGAGGATATTACTAGGGATGACATGACTATGTTGGTTTGGGAGATTGAGGACCTAAGGTGACAGTTGGATGAGATCTTGGATGGAGTACCTAAGGAGAGATGGCCTCATATCCATGATGAGAAGATACTAGAGCATTGTATAGGTGTGGATGATGTCTATAGGTCAATGTACAAAGAGTGTAATTAGTTGGAGCAACATTGACTAGATGCATCCCTGCGAGCAAGGTGTCCCCAAGTGGGGGAGGGAGAGACCACCCTAGTGACAGGGATCCACCAGTGGACCCTCTGGCTCGTGACATTTTAGAGTTAGGGGCTCCATAGGTGTCGCATCTAGTATAGGAATGGCCCACTTTTGTATGATGTATAGGAGTTTGTGAACTCCCATGTTGTATATGTTGATGGAATATATTTTTAGATTTGGGCCTAGCCATGGGGCTAAGGAAATTGTATATTTTTTTATGAAACACTTATGGCACCATATATATATATATATATATATATACATGGATATAAAGTTTGATGATTATGTTTCTTGTGGTTTTGAATATATGTTTGATGTGATGGGTGGCTCTTTATTTTATTTGATGCATTAATATTAATGTTGTATGCTAATGGGATAAATGACAATCTAGGACTTGATTACCCATATGATCTCCAACTTGGTTGATATTTCTGGGAATATGAGTAAATGTGATTGACTAAAAATTTCATTATAGAAGTTTAACTTGTAGGTACTTGTGATAGAGGAGTCCTTATGTGTAATGAGACAGTTAGTTTAACAAACAAATCTAAGACTTATGACATTGCTCCATATAATCATGCGAATGGAGGTGCTATTGATAATCCCTCCACTTCCACTCCTCCTCCATCTTACTCCCCTCTTCATATCGAGATGCCTATTGTTGATTCAGTGTTGTACCCACCGAAAGGAACAATTGGAAAGTTTATTTTCAATCCAAGTTTCCATGCTACTTAAAACTACAACGTTGTTGAATATCTGGCACAATCACCTTGTGCTATGTCGACCCTAGAATTTCTACAAAACTATCCAAGTCAACATAGAAACCTATTATCAACCATTGGAGTTGTGGATATAGAGGTGTCAAATATGATTATGTTTAATCTAGACTATTTTAAACTGAACTTCTCCCATCACTTGGCCTTCCAAATTCAAGCTATGGTTGGTGGGAAGAACATCCATCACACAATTTTGGATGAAAGAGTTTTTATAGCAATATTTGCCTCACCCAATGCAATCTCGCACAGAGGGCCTTTTTCCATTTCCCTATGCAAAATTTTCATCCCTTTTTTGCAAATCATGTAGCTAAAAATACATTTTTTCCACATATACGCATCTTTCCTACTATACAACATGCGTATATACAGGTTGCACCCCTACAACCCACGTACATCAGGAAATGTTCCTAGAAATGAAAAATGGTGTTGATTTTCCATGTCACGACATGAGATCAATGATCCTTGGCCTTCCATATACTAGAAATGTTCTGAATCGACCCTTCAGTTTCACTTGAAGGCTATAGATGGGCCAATTCTGAGCTATGGAAAAGAAGAGAAAGAATTGAACTTTGAGAGAAAAGTTACTCTAGAGAAATTATTCACTTCACATTGAGTCTGCATCCCTTTGTCTTTTAAGTTTGAACACAGTGTTCATCCCCCAAGATCTTCTCTTATTGATTGATAACTTCATTGTCTCTCTTCTATGAGCTTTCCTTTGGTGGAGGATTGAAGTGGTGGAGGCCCAACTAGAAGGAACTTATTTTCTCGGTTCCAAACCATGTCGACATGGAAGTCTGTAACATTTTCACTTTTGATGATCATATATTAATAGAAATACTCTTTTCTCATTGAATTTATATCTTGCAAATATTTGAATTATTATTCCATGGGCATATTTGTTATGAATATTATGAATTTGCTAACATCATATATTATCACCATATGCTTGCTTTGCTTGGTTGTTGAGGACTATTTGCAGGTATAATGCTTTGGTTCAAGTTCTCAATGATGGACTTCATCGAATTTCTAGACGAAGTAGGCCTTTTATATTGTCTTGCTAGCATATTTATTTATATAGAATACTTGATAATAGAGTTGATTTCTGCAGTCATTTCTATCTGTTGTGGTTTTCCCCTAGCCATAGAGAGATTTTCCTCGTAACAGAATTGGAAACCATACTGGGGATTGAATCTTCTTTATTGGGGTTGGGAGTGTTTTTATCCTTGTATTTCTTTTGTTCATATTCTTTTTCTAGTTGCATCATTGCTTCACAACCTCTGTTCAGTCTGGGTCTGAGTATTTCAACCTTCTCCTTTGCCTAGCTGTGTTTTTGACAAAAATATGCAGGTTTTTTCTTGACAGTGGCATATATATGTGTACTATCCTTTTGCAAGCTATGTACATATGCGCTATTCTCTTAAACAGTCACGTACATCAACCTTTTTTTCTTGTTTGTTGGGTTTGGTGGTTGTTGGGTAGGTTTTGATGATTTTTGTGTCTTCTTGGGTCTCTGTAGTGACTGTTAAGTGTCTGTGGGATGACAGGAAATCTGTCTTTGGTTGAATTTTTGGGCGAAGCCTTTCTCATCATCTTTTCAATTTAATTGTCCTTGTACATTGGGATGGGTGTTTTTCTCCTTAGTATCCTACTTGAGTTGTCTCTTTCTATACACAATAGAGTCTTTGTGTATCAAGATGTTGTTCAGTTGATGCATTTTCATTTTTCTTATATTGAAAATACAAAAATATTAAGCATTTTGCATTGGTTGGAATTTTGATCTTTTGAGTCTTTGTCATTTATCTTAGTGCATGTAAAGAAAGATTGCATTTGTATTCATAATTGCAGAGTTGAAATTGAAAATTTCATTGTTGTAAGAAGCATATCATTCATTGAAAATTAAAGTTAGGACTTTGCATTGTATTCATATTTACTTTACTTGCTGGGTCATAACATCACTAGTTTCATGACCACACATTTTTTAGTAAGCAAGGCCATTAAAATTAATGCTATAATTTAAAATTGATTAGTAACGATTTTATTCTTCATAAAGGTATGCATAATTATAACACTCAGTCCATGCCTTGGGTCTCTAATCGTTTTTTTGTTGGTGTGATGAATGTGCCTTCACCCTTTCCATCCTCTCCCTGTCCCACATATATGAATCCTAGTATGTATCTGGGAGCACCATGGCCCCACCGTCTACATCTTCATTTGATGGGAGTCATGTTCCTCGACCAATTCTCACTATGGGAGGTTGGAACCTCCCCTCTTATAGATCTAATCCTAGCTATGTTTTTTCAGGAGAGAGTACTCAAATGGGTGGTTATTATACTTATTAAACCGCATATTTGTATCCTTTATCTACCATTCTAGTTCCTACGAACACTTTTCCCATGGAGGGTCCATATATATGCCTGGGTCTTTCATATGGGTAGAATACATTTTACGGTTTGGGATACCCTATTCACAGAACCCCTTCACATGTGGGTAACATATATCCTCACTTGAATAATCCTTATCAAAATTTTGTCTCTTCGTAGACATTTGCTTCAGTGATGATGCCCTTTCAAATCTATTTGGATTAGTTAGGTGGAAGATATTACCTTTCTGGATAGGGACAAGGGGTAAACTAGGACCCTTCCTGGCTTGGAATGTTTTAAAGCCAATTTTTCCCTAGACCTTGGTATCAAATGCCACAACCCACCACCACTAGTTGAGCCACTGGTAGTCATATTGGAGCTCCATCACCAAACTATGCCAATCATGTTGGAGATTGGTCAATGACCTATGCAAGTCATGTTGAAGACCCGTAACCAACCGCTGCTAGTCATGTTGGGGGAATCACTCTAGTTGCCACGAGTCATATCGATGTAACATATCCAACCTATGTACATCATGTGGGAGATGACTCTCTAGCCTCTTCCAGTCATGCTGAGAGCAAGTCGCCAACCATTGTAAATGACGTTGGGGGAATTAATATGATCGAGAAGGCTAGACGTCTTAGATCTAAGCCTAAATTCCTTTGCAGGACTTGCGAAGGAAATAACCTTACTTGTTTGTGTCCTGTTACTGCTGGGATACTAGAAGTGTGGTTCTCACCTAAGGGCCCTTTGGATTCTGAGGCATCTGTGGTTTCCCCACATCCTATTTCTCTGTTTATTGACACGATAGTCATGTTGTTGTAATCATATCCTGAACACACCCCCATTTTTGAGGGTGATGTGTCTCTAGTCCCTGTTATCACACATCCTATTCAACCTAGACTTGAAGAATTGGTCATACCAGTACAATATCTAGTCAATCCAACTCTCCTTTTGGAGGGTGATGCATTCTTCAACCATGTCGTTAGCATTCCTGATACTGAACCTTCTAAACAAGAGAGATTTTTACTCTCCCCAAATGCTCTCCCTTCATGTCCTGGAGACGATCCCTTTGATTGGTATGGTCTTGTGGGGTATCGAATGCCTCCTCCTATGTACTTTCTAGTAGGAGACATTATCTGATATATCACAGACACGATAACCTCCACTAGCACTTTATCTTCCTCAACTTGGAGAGCTTTGGGTTTTCCCAAGCTTGTGTAGGCTATTCGTAAGATACTGACATTCCATAGAAGTATAGCATGGGAGCCTTGGCCTCTCCCGTGACATGCCACTTAGAATCTCCCCAGCGAGTCTGATTTAATCTCTTTTCTGACTCGTCTAAAAAATGAAAAGATTTTCGATTGATTTTTCCCTTTCACACTCGTTAAAGTGGAATTCAAAGGTCGCGGGTCCTATTTAATCTCTTTTCCAACTAGTTTTCAAAATGTGAAAATATTTCTGAGTGAACTTGTCTATTTCACAATTGCAAATGAGATTTGAAAGGATGTCTATTTGGTACAGATTTATCCATTTTTGACACCAAGTAGACTAAGATTATGAAAAAGGAATTTTTTTTGTGTTAAGTTGTGATTGCATCTGATACCCTTGCTTGTAGTATTGATCCTATAGCTCGTTCTTTCTTTGCATTATACACCATTTTCCTCAGCAGTTTTTCATCCTCAGCCAAGCAGAGCCTCGTTCATATCCTTCACAATTTGACACCCTATACCCAGGAGGGAAAATTCCCCCAAGTTTCCATCTCCTGCATGCATCTCCTTGCATTGAGCATAAGTATGTTATAGTGTTGGAACTAGTTTTGCTTACTTGCGACACTCGTTTCCTCCTCTATATCATAACATTCATTTGACTATGAAAAAAAAACAAATACAGGCGGGAAGGGAGTATTATCTTATATTGGAAATAGTCATGACACCTTTGAACAAAAAACAAAGTTATTGAGTCCACTTGTCATCATAATTTTGGGTTTAGAATGGCCTTAGGAAGCTGAGCTCGTTACAGAGAGTTTTCTCCACCGACTGGTTACTATTCCAGTCCCTATGGAGAATTTCATTGATTACTCCTACATCTCAAGGTTTCATCATTGATTCTATGTTGTCAAAGTATTCCATATGTCTCATGCTCTTGTTCAAAGGAAGTCTATCAACCTATGTCGGCCATTCCTTAGAACTCTTTACTTTTCATGTCATCCATACCCTAATTTTTTCTTAGAATCCCATGATGTTGTAGTCCTATCATGCACCCTAGTCTTACTTTCATCATTGGTAGGTAACCTTGAACCCAACATTTCATAATTTAATGGTTCAAGAGAACATTTCTCCAATTAATTTTGGTAGGTCAACATTTCATCATTGGTTGTTGACTGGGTGGTTTCCCTTGTGTTCGAAGACAATACATATATTCACACATTGGGATTCATGCAATGTCTTAGATGCAATTATCCTTATTGGTGGTTTCCTCGCCTTTGTTAGTAGTTTTCCTCATTGGTTTCTATTCAGAGGGTCCTTTTTGTGTACCTCTTTCACTTGGCACACACGAACGATGCACACGCTCGTTGGTTCATGAACATGTTCTTTGTCTTATCTCCTCCAAACCATGAATCTCCTTCCTTGCACCTTGTGTTGAATGATGAGAGATTTCTTAATGATATCCTTTTAGCGGTTCTCCTTCTATCGACTTCATCTCATTTATTCTGGAAATGAGAGCTAGAGTCCTATGAGTACCTTAAGGCTTGCAGTCATTAGTGGAAGGTTCTCTCACCATCAATAGTTGGGAATACATCAATGTCTCATGATCGATGGATTCTTCAATTTTTTGACCCCGAATCCTTTATTCACACTTGTAAGAATTCACTCAGTGCCTTGATACCTACTTTTATTATCGATAGGTTGTCTTGTGTTCATTAAAAATATTCCTCAATGATCAGTAATCAAACGATGTCTCGTTGTGTTCGACCTCAACTCCTTTATTCACATGATGTATACTTGCACCTTTGGAGGATTGTGTAGAAGAATTGAAGACATCAGTTGTTATCGGACTAATTGGTAAGTGTATACACTAACAAATCTCCCTAGATCCACCTGGATCTAGAACAAAATAGGACAGGACATGACTCTTTCCCTAATTTATGACTGTTGAATTAGCTAGTAGGGAGGAACAAGTAACATACCTTTGTATAGCTTCCTAGGGTCTATGTTGCTCCCACTTCACTCTGGTGCTCTCGTGAGGTCAAGACCAAGACAAAAAAAACCAACCAAAGTGAAGATAGACAAATATATTCAATCTTCAACTTATGTGTATGATCAAGGAATTACACAATAAAGTAAGAATGACTTTATGGGAAAAGAACATGTCGTTGTATCATATTAATCGAAAGTAGAAGATACAACATGATTGCCTTGATGTCGCAAGATTCATTTCGATGGATCTTGGCTCCAACACACACACTTGCTCTATCCTTGTATGAAGAATATCCAATTCCTCTTTATAGACTTGCTAGAGTCTTCAAGCTCCTGTTCAAGCTAGGATCTTCACACAATTCTTTCACCAATTATCCAATTAATCTTGCTGAACCTTTTCCATGAGAATCCCATCAATATATAGGAGAGAATGAGATGGTTACATGGATAAGAATGATCCCACAATATCAGGGAAACTAGTAACAAGATAACCATTCGAATTCCAACCCATTCTCTAGAAGATTCCCTTCTAGAATCATCGAGACTTCATCTTTTTCTAAGCTTGAGAACAAGTTCGCACCCTAGCTATGTAGCACAGTGCGAGAAGTTCACACCCTATATAAAGGTAGCCTACGATAATGGGTCATTCTCGCACCATAGGATATAAGCAACCTGCGAACTCTCTTCAAAAGTATTTTTTCTGGGAAGAGATGAATGTCACTTTTCTCAGGAGAAAGTTCTTATTAGGAGCCTGAGTACACCATCATCAATACATCATCAATATGACCAAAATCATGGGTAACATCAGTATGTGGCCACAAATTTCCTAAGTTGTTTCTCCCTTTTCAATGGATCAATAACTATATGACTTCAATGATCATGGGAGATCATAATGTACTCCATTGTATACATATATCTTCATATTGATTTTGAGACTCATTCTACTAGGTCTTGTTCGTGATTATGAAAGACTTTGGCATGTAACCACATTTTTATTTTTCTATTCATGGCCACAGACAGGTTTTTGGTATATTTTCACATGGATTTGTAGTGTAATTCAAATTGGTAGCCATGTATGCAAAGTCAGTGTAGATTGTAATGAGCAACTAGTTCTTCCAGTTGGTTCCCCATCACTCCACTTCTTGGTTTTTCTAATGTATTTAGGCAATCAAAGATACTCCTCTGACCTCACACATTAGGGGGAATATGTTATAGCAATATTTTCCTCAACCCATGCAATATTCCATAGAGGGCCTTTTTCCATTTCCCTATGTAGACTTTTCATCCCTTTTTTGCAAATCCTAGAGATAAAAATACATTTTTTCCACATATACACACCTTGCCTACTATACAACATGTGTATACACAGGTTTCACCACTACAACCCGTGTACATCAAGAAATGTTCCTAGAAATGAAAAATGGTGTCGATTTTCCATGTCATGATAGGAGATCAATGATCCTTGGCCTTCCATATATTGGAAACATTTCGACTTGGCCCTTCACTTCCACTTGAAGGCTATAAATGGGCCAATTCCAAGCTATGGAAAAGAAGAGAAAGAATTCAAATTTCAGAGAAAGGTTGCTCTGGAGAAATTATTCACTTAACATTGAGCCTGCATCCCTTTGTCCTTTAAATCTAAATACGGTGTTGAACCCCTAATGTAACACTCTTTCATACTGTAACTCTCTGATACCAAACTGTAATGCCCCCATATCGGGGCGGGCATACGCTACTTTGCGGAACAACATCATTTTATGCTTAATTAATAAAATTCATTTAAAATAGGTTAAACACATTTAAACTCAGAGTCAACACAAAATTACTACTGACATAAATAATCCATGGAATTAACATTATTTCATATGCACAGTAGAATACATGATAAATATAAATACACAGACATGCAAAACATAATTAAAACATTGTCTGGTACTTATCTTTGAAATGGTGGTAATTCCACCAACCACGTGCATGCCTTCCATGAACCTCCCATCCTTAGACCACACTGCTCATCAAGCTCAGTAGTGGGTCACCCCCGAGCTGGGACTAATCTCCACCCCAAGGTAAGGAATCCTAGGCTAGGATGAGGTTATAGGGAAAACAACACAGAATGACTGGAAGGATTCTTCCCAGGATGCCATCTTACGCCCACTACTCTCAGACTCTCATTCCCCACATGCCTGCTCCACCCCAAGAGTATACACCTTCTTTCTTACCTAGACTTTCCTTCAGCTGCTAACCTCCCTTGCCTTGGGTTTTAGCAATAGGTCAGATAAGGAAGTCTCGGAGCCCGAAGATGGTGTTGGACACTCTCTGGAAGAAACCAATTCCCAGCAAACACTCTCACTTGGAAAGAGTTTCTCACAGGCTTGACAACCTGCCTCTTCCAACAACAATCACCTCCCTCACCTGGAGAGAGGTTACACATAGGCTTAGCATGGACTTACACTAGCCAGTAAGCCATGCATAGTCCAACACTGCATGGCCACAACAACCAACTGGGAAAACAGACACGGGCTTCTCAAACAGGCTCAACAATCATGAAATAGACTCACAGTTTTGGTTTCGGTATTGCACAAGGTGTACAAAGATCCCACGCACAGGATCAAACTGTTCAGGTAAGGAATGTACTAGCTTCCTTAGGATTCAACACAGGATTTTTCGTCGGTTTCATAATTGCACGAAGGTATCTTGCAGAGGTCAGACCGGACTCATGTTCAGATGGTCAATGGTGGAATGGAGGAGGAACCCACAACATGGCTCATCTCAACCATTTATTTTCATGCGCCTGGGTTGACACTTGTCACCCATGAAACCACATGCGTTCCTTCCATTTGGAAGTTGCATGTCCTTCCAAAAGAATTTAGGATAAAACATATATTTCACATGGCATTTTTAGAATAATATTAAAATATTATTCCCAAGGACTTAAGCCCCTAGTCTCAACACTTAGCCCCTCTTCCCACCTTCCAGGCCCTAATCCCTTTCCCACTCTGTGGAAGCTTAGTCCCCCATCACTCATTCATCCTGGTCGGTCTGCACGTGGCAGTGTTTATATTTTTATTAATAATGTGCATAGATACATGTACAAAATCAGTCTCTTGGCCTTCAACACTTAGGCTCTCTGGCCTAACAATCACATAATCCCACCATCTTATATTAACTTGGCTCACCAGCTTATAAAACATAATTACAATTCATTTCATAAACATGATTTACAACAGGGCTCGACCTTGGGGACATTACAATCCCCCTCCCTTATTTTTGCACTGTCCTCAGTGCAACTTTCACACAACATCAACAAGATTTCAAAAATATTCAAAAATATGTGGGTATTACACCTGTATAGCGTCCTCATTCTCCCATGTCATGTCCTATGGACCGTACCTAGTCCACTGGACCTTTACAATCTCAATAGATTGATTCCAAAGATGTTTTATTTTCCTGTCCAATATGCGCACAAGATGCACTTGCATGACCCCTTCTGGTTCTACCTGAATCTTATTCCAATCGATTACATGATTAGCATCATGTATATATATTTCTTAAGTAATGAAATATGAGACACCTTAGGTACAGTCATGGATGCAGTAATGCAAGCATATATGCAATGTATATATATGTATATAAAAACAAATTTAATAACATTAAAACTGTATACAACATACACAACATACAATAAATAGAGAATTATACTTATATTTTGAGTGAGAAGACCTTCCACCCCGAAGCAGGGCTATGACTCCATCAGGGCAATGTCTTCCCAAGATAGTCATGGCCCACAATCCTTATCCACATGGTCTATGCCAAGGTACCATACCTCAGCAACACTCCAACCATTCAAACCTTGATAGTAGTCCAACCAACAGTCTCTCATTCCTCACATGCGTATCCCAACCGGAAGTATACACCTTCATAAGCATAGTCCATCAGTGCTACACCTCCCTTTCCTTGGGCATCAGCAACAGGCCAGACTAGAATTCTTAGAGCACTGTGGCTCTAGGAGTTCCAACTGCCTTCTAAGGTTTCCAAGCAGCATCTTGTCGAGATACTCTTTGTAGCTAACATTTAACTTTTATCAACAT
Organism: Picea engelmannii; assembly: GCA_009831015.1. NCBI lineage: Eukaryota > Viridiplantae > Streptophyta > Pinopsida > Pinales > Pinaceae > Picea > Picea engelmannii. Next base: position 827,671 of record ML781053.1, read on the forward strand.
CATCTCATCTACATCAACCACATGCAGTTATCCTGAGAGAACATAAAGGAATTCATTTAGGAATTCCAATTAGTTCGAAAGGAAATTCAACTTTTATTCCCAAAACATGACATTCTATTTCATGATTCATCTTGGTTGTTTCCACATTATGAATGCAACCATCCTTTTGATTTTCCATAGGCATCAAATTGCATACAATTTTCCTGCAAGACTTCATCTTGCATACTGCCAACAAATTGTTAGTATTTTCTGTACATCATAATTCAACATGTACAACATCTTATGCAATAATATTAGAATTTCCTGCACCTGGCAATTCAATCATAATTACGAAACAACTTGACCAAATAGAATGACTCATCATTCTATGCATATGCATGTTCATAATTAACAATAGTAAGTTCATTATTTCAATTTTTTGAACATAAAATTCTATGTAGTCTCTACTTATGTGACTACCTGGCTTGTAACTTTCCTGTTGCAATGTTTAACAGTTCCTCAAATGTTCTCAACTTCAAGGGTTAGCAACATTTCAGCCATTAGTATAATTATTTCCATGTAATAATATATATGCATGTACTTACAAAACATATTCAACCATTGCATTTAGTATACAATTCTATCACTCATTATGCATGAGTGTAATTCTCAATGCATTCTTTTTTAGTGCACCTTGCATTGAATTACAAAATGCTCTCTATCTTAGTCATGTATCTCACCATCCATGAGTTGGAATTCTGGCCAATGTGTTGCCACATTCTCCATACCTTGTCATATTCAACCAGGTCCTAGTCTCATACATGACTAGCTTACTGGCATTTATTCCTACAACTTTTTTATCTTTAATTCTTTGTTTATTACCCCATAACCAAATTAACATGACATTCTACTATGTCAATGTGTGCATTCAAAAGATAAAAATATTTGAATTAATACAGGCCTACAACCTTTACCACATCTAGTGGTATGCATTCAATCATATAATCATGTAATTTTTTAACATATCTCTGGCTGAAGAAATTCTTACCAAAATTTCCTTTCATCAATTATGCAAAAAGAGTGATAAAAAATCATACCTGCATGGCTGCCATTAAAAATTATACTACCTGAATATCTGATAGCAGTAGAAGTTTCATTCTTCTTTTATCAAACTTATAACTAACACTTCAGCTTTGACACAGACCTCCGACCCTTGGGCCAAGATCCACACAGGATCATTCTAAATTCTCCTCAAGCTAAAGAGGCTCCTTTGATTCTCTGTTGGAACCTCCAATGAATATGATCCACAGGTCCTTCATGAAAACGCACCCTGCACAACTTGATGCCAGGCACAAGCCTCACATTTCCATAATACCATGACCTTACCTTATCTCAAGCTCCTCTCACAACTTACAAGTTCGTGAGTTGAAGACCCTCGACTCCTCTTTCTCCAAACGTCGATACCCGAGATGTGATATGGGTATGGTTCCTCCTTGTTAGTGCCTTCCACACATAACCATCAACTAGGGATAAGTGCTAGCACTACTCACAACTCGCGGCTTCGCAAGTTGGAGTGTTGAGCCCTCATGCTCTTCCTTTGCGAATTCTCGAGACACAAAAGTCAACGATGAGTTGACTCCTTTCCAGGGGACGTGTGTCCAGCACCTGTCACCTGCTTCCTCTTTCTTTGGGCGCTTATTGTTATGCCACTTGTCAACCATGTGGTCCCTACCTAACATATGTGCCACATGTTCTATGAGCCCTTGACTCTCGACACTTAACAACCTTGCAGTCAAAAATAATTTCTTTCAACCCCCGAACCCTCGATACGAGATACCACGTGGAGGTTCTGATCCAATAGTTCTCCCGTGGCTTAGATCCAATGGTTTGGATCTCCTTCCCTACTCCTTGTGAAACAGGACTTCATGGAACCAAGAATTTGGTATGCCCTCCGAACTCATGAACCCCAAGTTCACGATTTCTTGAATGAGATCAATGGTTGTCATTGACCCGGATCTGACGGTTGCTATCTTTTATGAGCTTTGGAGTATTGGAAGATACTTGGCCTTAATCCCCTCGCTGCTCTACAAGATCCAAAAACTCTTGCAACTTCAGAACTTCCTCCATGAAGTGTCTCCACCATCCATATGGCTCCTCTCCTTTGCGACATCCTAGAGGTTAAACTCTGTGTGCCTTCCTCCAGATCTAATGACTATCATCTTTTTGCACTAGATTTGACGACCCAGATCTCTTCCTCTCCAGCTAATCTAATGACAGCTATGCTCCCTCCTGAGCTTTAGAACTTAGTCACAGCTATTCTCCCTCCTTAGCTTTGGAACTTATTCCTTCCCCTTGGAATATTTTCCAAAGTTTCAAAGGCCTTGACCTTTGCTTCCCCTCTGAGCTCAATTCCTTTGAATCTCGCCTATGTTCTATGAACGTTGTCCCTCCTGAGCTTTGTCGACTGTGAAACCTCTAAGGGTTTCTCGACCTCCTGCTCCTCTTGTTGTTACTCTGTACACAACAAAACTATCCTTCCTGAGCTTTGGAACTTGAACCTCTAAGGGATTCAACCCTTACCTTCTCCTTCAAATGGAGATTGGTTCCCTCTCGCAACTTCTTTCTCAAGAACACTTTGTTGAGCCTACAGGGTGCTCAATAAACCTGTGAGTGTCTTCCTGTGACACTTCTCCTATCTCAGAAATCAAAAGAGTTCCTTCTGTGCACACTTGCACCAACTTGATGTCCTTCCTGGAAAAGTTCTCCAGAATCCTCAGTGACTCTGTCTTCTCACCAAACTCAAAATAGAGTTCTCCTCAATGCATCTTGTGCATTTCCTTAATGCCCTCTTGGTAGAGTCTCACACAATTCTCAGAAATTTTGTCTTCCTTCTCGACACTTCTCCTTCCTCTGATCTCAGGATAGAGTTCTTATGTGCACTCTATGCTCTTTCTCAATGCCCTCCTAGCAGAGCTTCCATAGAACCCTCAGTGATTTTGTTTTCTCGATGCTTTCCTCTACATAGTCTTAACTCCAAGGATTCCTACCGTTCATTCATGTTCTCAATGACTTCTTTCCAAATATATTGGCGTCAATTCTTCTGGACTTGACTTCCTCCCTAACTTGAAGGATTTCAAATATTTCGAAGGCTTCAATGGTGTTTTCCAAAATAATTTATGGTTCCCTCCTGGCACCCTCTACACGTGTCTCCTAGAGTCTTTCAAACTTAAAACAAGTTCCCTCTATAAGCGCTCCTTACGCTGGATATGCACACTCTACATACAAAAGTTCTATGCTATCTCTTCTGAGCTTCGTTTTCTGAACTGGAAGCATTATGTGTCTCTTCCATTTATTTGCACTTTGTGGCAATTCAAATCAGTTCTAGCACTCATCAACCTTATCCAATACAAATGCGCATATGACTAGAATTTGTCAGGCCTTCATTTCTTGACAATTCCTTCATCATTCATAAACAATCCAATTTAAGAAAATGTTTCAATTTCATGAATTTTTTGAGCTTTGCACGACTTTATACTTTTGGGTGATATATCCCTCTTTCTTAGTCCCTACCCACATGACCAAAGGTCGTGACCAAGTGCTATAATACTAGGTTCTACTCGGGTCTTCAGCCTTCGAAGAGTTTAAGGCACACACAACTATCTCCCAGAGTTTGGACTTACCGAATTCATGTAAATTGGGTGGATTGACAGTCTATGTTTACCCAACATCCAACAGTTAAAATCTGTTGCGGTTCTTCCATCTTCAAAGATTTTGGGACTTCATGACTTCGGGTTTCAAGGTTTTGGTCCTCAAAGCTCTCATACTCGCTTCCCTCTCCAACCCTTGAAATCCAAAATTCTATTTCCCTTACCCTCTAGGTCCATAGAGCACAACTGTCTCCCACATCCACCATGGCAAGTGGCACACTCAGGAGTGTCCATGTCACCTTCGGTGATGTCAACGGGTACCACCACTCGCTTTTCTTCTCGACCCATTGGCACGTGGTACACACCCATGTGTCCATATCCATTTTAAGTGAAATCCAATGGTTAGACCTCTCTCAAATCCATGGCGCAGATGATTTTTTCATTTCAAGCATCGATTTTCATGCATCCACACAAAGTCGCCCATTCCATTTGTCAAATTCCTGAAATTATAGTCTACTCTTCCACTTGATCCAACGGTCAAGTTCCTCTCTTACGATCTACGATGTAGATCATTTCGGAATTTTGGGTTTCGCTATTTCATGACTTGCGAAAACAAGGTTCTTCCCCTTTGGTTTCTCGGGTGTCGAAACACCATCCGACAACCACGTGTCCCCCTCGATAGACGGTCCTCACGATTTCAGGATTTCGTGTACCATGATTTCCACACTCCTGCGCAACTCCAAAGGTTTTTAAACCTTGTGCACGTTCTCCAGATATGATGGTCGTGAGGGTTCTCCTTTCCTCCCGAATAGATCCTAAGGCTCCAACACTTCTGGTATGGAGTTATATCTCTCCCTATGGCCATATAACACACCGAATGTGGTTCTAAAATACCGCTAAACCTCTTGAGCTTTGTAACACGGTCAAGTAACTCCTTGACACTCAGGAGCATTCGAAGGTCCAAAATTGGTCTTCTAGACACAATTTCTCCTCAAACCCTTGGTCCAAAGAGCACTCAACTAGCCCATCTAGGCTCAGCATCGAAACCTTGGCTCTGATACCATTCTGTAACACTCTTTCATACTGTAATGCTCTGATACCAAACTATAACGCCCCCATTCCTAGCCAGGCATACGCCACTTTGCGGAACAACATCATTTTATACTTAATTAATAACATGCATTTAAAACAGGTTAAACACATTTAAAATCAGAGTCAGCACAAAATTACTACTGACATAAATAATCCATGGAATTAACATTAATTCATATGCACAATAGAATACATGATAAATATAAATACACAGACATGCAAAACATAATTAAAACATCATCTGGTACTTATCTATGAAATGGTGGTAATTCCACCAACCACGTGCAAGAATTCCACGAACCTCCTAGCCTTAGACCATGCTTCTCATCAAGCTCGGCAGTGGGTCACCACTGATTTGGGACTAAGATCCACCCCAAGGTAAGGAATCCTAAGCTAGGCTAAGGTTACAGGGAAAACAACACAGAATGACTGGAAGGATTCTTCCCAGGATGCTATCTTACTCCCACTACTCTTGGACTCTCATTTCTCACATGCCTGATCCACCCCAAGAGTATACACCTTCTCTGTCACCTAGACAGTCCTTTGGCTGCTAACCTCCCTTGCCTTGGGTTTCAGCAATAGGCTAGATCAGGAGGTCTCAGAGCCCGAAGCTGGTGTTGGACACTCTCTAGAAGAAACCACTTCCCAGCAAACTCTCTCACCTAGAAAGAGTTTCTCACAGGCCTGAAAACCTACCTCTTCCAACAAAAATCACCTCCCTCACCTGGAGAGAGGTTACACACAAGCTCAGCATGGACTTACACTGGCCAGTAAGCCACACACAGTCCAACACTGTGTGGCCACAACAACCAACTAGGAAAATAGACATGGGCTTCCCAAACAGGCTTAGCAATCATGAAATAGACTCACAGTTTTGGTTTCGGGATTGCACAAGGTGTACAAAGATCCCATGCATAGGCTCAAACTGTTTAGGAAAGGAATGTACCAGCTTCGTTAGGAATCAACACATGCCTTTTCCCCAGTTTCAGAATTGCACGAAGGTATCTTACAGAGGTCAAATGGGACTCATGTTCAGACAGTCGAGGGTGGAATGGAGGAGGAACCCCCAACACGACTCATCTCAGCCATTTTATTTGCATGCGCCTGGGTTGACACTTGTCACCCATGCAACTGCATGTGTTCCTTACATTTGGAAGTTGCTTGTCCTTCCAAAAGAACTTAGGATAAAACATATATTTCACATGGTATTTTTGGAATAATATTAAAATATTATTCCCAAGGACTTAACCCCTTAGGCTAAACACTTAGCCCCTCCTCCCACCTTCTAGCCCCTAATCCCTTTCCCACTCTGTGGAAGCTTAGTCCCCTATCACTCATTCATCATGGTCAGCCTGGATGCGGCGATGTTTATATTTTTATTAATAATGTGCATAGATACATGTACAAAAGTAGGCTTTTGGACTTCAACACTTAGGCTCTCTGGCCTAATGATCACATAATCCCACCAACTTATATTAACTTGGCTCACCATCCTATAAAATATAATTACAATTCATTTCATAAACATGATTTACAATAGGGCTCAGCCTTGGGGACATTACACCTAATCTCTTCCCTTATTGATTTAGAACTTCATTGTCTCTCTCCTATGAGCTTGGCTTTGGTGGAGGATTGAAGTGGTGGAGGCCCAACTGTAAGTAACTTAGTTTCTCAGTTTCGAACTGTGCTGACACGAAAGTCTGTAACTTTTTCACTTCTACTGATCATATATTAATAGAAATACTCTTTTTTCGTCCAATTGATATCTTTCAAATATTTTAACTATTATTCCATGGGATTATTTGTTATGAATATTAATGTATTATCATATTGAATGTTCTAACATCATATATTATCACCATATGCTTTCTTTTCTTAGTTGTTGAGGAATAGTTGCAAGTATATCGCTTTGGGTCAAGTGCTCAATGGTGGACTTCATCGAACATCTGGATGACGTAGGCATTTTATCTTGTCTTGCTAGCATATTTGTTTATATATCATACATGAGAATAGAGTTGATTTCTGCAGTCATTTCTATCTATTGTGGTTTTCCCCTAGCCATAGAGAGATTTTCCTCGTAACAGGATCTTCCACATGTTCCAAGTATTTGTCCTATTGGAGAAACATTGGTTCACCTAAACTTAACCAATCTCCTACCACCCTTAAGGAATTTGATGGATGTGGTTTCCAACCTTACGGATTCTTGAAATATTTTGTTGTAGAATTAAAGGGAAAAGTGGTTTCTATCGACATTGAAGTGGTTGAAATTCCCCTAGATTACAATGTATTACTTGGTTGTCATTGGTTATATGCAATTATTGTTGTCTCTTCTTTAGTTTTTCACATTTTACAATTTCCTCATCAAGGGAAAATTGTGACTGTTGACCAACTTGATTATTGCACTCTAGATATCCATAGCTCCCCAGTGAATAACAACCCTTTCCTGGGACAGTCTGATATTCAGTAAAAAGGTGTGGGGGTAGCTATCCTAAAGGATTCCTCACTCATGGGATTTTTTCCCTTACCTTTGTTAAGTACCTGAATAGATCTCTAAATATACTTTAGAAATAACTATTAATCTCAACAAGAATACACCAAACCATTCATCAACAATGAACAAAATAAATAGAGAAAACCCTTGAGGTAGGCTAACACTGTATATTATTCATTATGCTTCAATACATTTCTTACACTTATTTATATAGCTCTCTTCATCTCCTAGGAACCTTCTAGAGAAAATTCTCACAATTATTATATCTAACTACCATAATGGATCTTATTTAATAATATAGTGTACCTAGTCCACATTACATTGAATATACATAACCCCATTCCCATTTGGTACCTCCCTAGGTACCCCATATTAGCTCCCTAGGTATACTACATTCCATCCCCCTTCACATGTTTTGTCCTTGAAACACAAGAAGAAACCCTACAATATGACCATATAAGCAATGTAGCCAACTGGTACCAAGTACAACCAATCATCCATCCTAATAGAAGATGAACATGATGTCTAATTGTTGCCTTGCCACCCTGATCTTAATCTGCATCGTGTCTATGTTTCCATGGGATTGTTTCGCTAGCCGAATGTCTTCCTGTAATGTCGGTAGTCCTCGATGCACCTCTTGATCAGTTTCCTATATGGTGCCCTTCTTGTGCATAAATGTGTTCAAGCTCACACTCTTTCCTTGATGACTGTCGTTTCTCTATATGATGTGGATGGCGATATACAACAACTGTAGGAATCTGTTTTTTTTTTCAAATATGTAACACATTGTTCCTTTGAGTCAATGAACTCCTTGGCTTCATTATTGTGTCCTTCTTGTGGCTTTGCTTCATCTCCTTTAGTAGATTCTTCCTCTAATTCAACTTCAGACTCTCCCACCATGGGCCCTTCTATCTTACTAAGAGACACATCCTGCAATGTGATTTTCTTTTTCTTGTACCATAACTTCAAAAACTTCTTTTTCACATTAAGATTAACTGTAGAAACTAATTTCATCCAAGGATATCCAAAAACAGTATCCACAACAACCATATCTGTAGCATAAAAATTTGAATGCAACACATATTTATCCATACTGAGCTTCAATTCTTTAAAAATTTGAACGTTTTCACCTGCAACATGTGTTCCTTGAATATACTTTGCAATTAGTTGTAGTCTATTTGTTAAGCCCTAATATTGGCTCATTACCCCTTAGTTGGGGAATATTAGATTAGTAATGCTATTTTATTTATGTCGGCTTTAGGCCACTAGTTGTAATTTAGATTAGTAATGTTATTTTAATTATGTCATCTTTAGGCCATTATTTGTAATTATACCTCCTAGTCTCCTATATATACCAAGGAGACATTTTCATTTTGAATCATCTTGTACTAAAACATTTAAGTGGGGTAAAAGGAGGTTTCCCCCTCGAAGAGGCTTATTATCTGAAATTATCTCTTTTTCAAGGCATTGAGTACTTTTCCTGAGGTTTTTCTATGCTATATTGATGTTTGGTTCTTAACATATGGTATTAGAGCTCAAGGTCTTGGGGTTTCGCTGCTACATATGAGACACCGTGGAATTTTCTCTATAACTTTGTTTCTAAAATGTTTCAGAAGGAATGAGTTGGAGGGTATTTAGAAGACATATCAAGGTACGTTGGGTTAAAAATTTATCTCCCGAGGCCTTATAATTTCAGAGATATAGCATGTACAAGATAGGGTTCTGGAATCATCCTGAAAGGCGTCATTGTGGAATTTTCTCTATAAAAACGTTTCTGTAATGTTTCAGACCCTGAAATTCGGAGGCCATTTACAAAAATTAGTAGTGTATCTTTGGTAAAAATTTCAGCTTCTGGGTCATCTTAAATTTGTAGATACACCTTGTGTAAGATAGGGTATCTGACTAGCCCTATTGACTAGTATCAAGAAGGTGTTCCAGGTAAAACAATCATAACTTCTTCCTAGAGTATCCAAATTGTGTGGGACTGGTTGAATTGGATCTTGGACAGTCTGTAGTATTTTGGGTGCGATTTTCAGAATTTTATATCAATTATTTTGTGCGGGGCACACTATACAAGTGAGATCTCCTGGAAAGGAAAAGAATCGACAAGTTGTGGGGAAGTTATCGTAAATTCCACTTGGCACATCCAATTTTGATCAGACCTGTGGAATTTCAGAGAATAAATATCAGAGAATTACATAAGAGAAAGTTTCATACCCAGAAGGGCCAAAAAATTGGGAGATACAACAGAAGAAATATTGTCTAGCAGAACCACCTCAAAATCAAGGTTCAAAAGTGATACTTGGCCAACATGCCACCCAAAAAGGGAACTTCTACACCAAATAAGCCTCCAGAAAATCCTACTTGGA
>ML781053.1:841185-865383 GCA_009831015.1 Picea engelmannii
CTTGTACTTGAACATTTAAGTGGGGTAAAAGGAGGTTTCCCCCTCGAAGAGGCTTATTATCTGAAATTATCTCTTTTTCAAGGCGTTGAGTACTTTTCCTGAGGTTTTTCTATGCTATATTGATGTTTGGTTCTTAACACTATTAACCAACTAAATATTGATAAAATGAATACAATAACCTTCTCCTTATGAAGACAACCATGAACCTATAATATAGAGTTTCCACATGAAAATCAACCCTTGGTGCAGTCTTTATCCTTAATATCGGCATGAGACCACTTGTCTAAAAATAATTTTTCATATTCTTTATCTTAAAGTGCATGAATCTCTTCATATTTAACTCCACTCCACCATATACTAGCATCATCCCTTAAATTCATCCATACCAAATCTTTCCAATGGTTTCCCCATAATGACTTTATTTTTTTGATATATTCTTCAATACTAGGACCACAATTTTTTCCATAAAAAACAATATGCGTGCTTTCCATAGCCAAAAAAGAAACTAGGGTTTATAAAAATAACTTATTGTGCCAATCACGTGGATTTTTCTAGAAAAAATCTGAAAAATGGTTGGATTTAAAATGATCATAACTTCATTTCCTAGACTCCGTTTCGGCCGATTTGTTTTTGAAATTGGGTATTTTTACTAGAGGAATTAAAATATCCAATTTGTTTTTCCAAATTCATCTCATAAATATTCATATCAGAACCTAAAGTGCACCACCCTCTTTTTTCCATAGAAAAACAATTTTCAAAAAGAGCCAAAATTTCTCCCCTTCTTTGGCCAAGGAAAGTGCTATGATACCAATTGTTAAGTACTTGAATAGATCTACAAATATACTTCATAAATAACTCTTAATCTCAACAAGAATACACCAAACCATTCATCAATAATGATCACAAGAAATAGAGAAAACCCTTCAGGTAGGGTAACACCATATATTATTCCTTATGGAAGGAATACACTCCTCAAGCAATACTTTCTTGTTACAATGAAAATATTCTTCACTATGATTCAATACATTGATTACACTTCTTTACATAACTCTCTCTATCACCTAGGAACCTTCTAGAGAGCATCCTCACATTTATTATATCTAACTACCATAATGGATCTTGTTTAATAATATAGTGGACCTAGTCCAACTTACATTGAATATACATAACCACATTCCTATTTGGTACCTCCCTAGGTACCCCATATTACCTCCCTATGTATACTACAACCTCCCCCTGATCCCCCACATAAGGTTTCCATATTAAATATTATTATGGCTATGGTGCGATGATTCTCTGAATCATTTGATCCTTTGGTAGTGCCTAGCCCATCTCCCACTAAAACAGTCAGTGACATAAAGTCACTTAGTCTTCCATATGATCTGGTACCTAAAAAATCTCTTTCTCCTTCTTCCTCAATTAATCCTCTTTCTTCCTTCCTCTCTGGAAAAACTTGTAAATGTGTTGAACCTGCACATAATAGATCTAGCTAGAAAATACTACACACATTTGCAGAGAGAAATTGAGAAAGAAGAAGAATGAGAGAAACAATAGAAGAATTATCATTAACTATAATGAATAATGAATCATTTACACATTATATTCTCTGTATAAGTAAATGAATGTGCATTGGAGTAGAACCAATGTTCCATAGTGGTGGTTTACAGTGATCTAGACACACACCAATAGTTATGGGAGTGAACTTCCACCTAGTCTAGTCTCTCATGTAGTTGTGGTAGTTAACTGCCACCTAGCTGAGTTAAATATTCAACCACTCTTCAATTAACTGACTGAATAGAGTGTAGTGAGGAGTAGATCAAGGAATCAAGGGTAATTCTCTATTATGGTGATGATCCCAATGCAATTTCACATTAGCATGGTGATGATTCCAATGTTGCATGGTGACAAAACCAATGCAACATCTATACTCAACTCAACTAGTCAAACTGAAGTGTCAACTGAAGAGAATATTCTCCATGTGGAATATTATCCCCTAAAATATATGAGACTCTATAATGACTAATAATGAATAAAAAACAAGGAAACCCTTAGGAAAAATAAATCCTAGGTGTGTGTGAAGTAACTCCAACACCCCCCCTAAACATCACTATGGTGAAAATAAAGAATGGGTCCTGGAAACGAGGCCATGTTAGGTACCCAAATACAAAATGTACATTGAAAACAAAGTGAGAAAAGAGGGAAAAACTCATTAGAAACCCCCCCCCCCTGAAGGTACAATGTATGTAAAAATAAGAACTACATTTTCTAGGAAACCATGTCCTTCACTCCAAGACAACTTTGCAGAGAATGGAACTTCTTCTCAATGAAGGTCTTGGTGAAGATGTATGTCATCTGTTTAATGAAGGAAAAAAATATAGGTCAATGATCTCCTCATGTATTAAGTCCCAAATTTAGTGCATGTGGATTGTGATGTGCTTCGTCTGATGCCTCTGAACTGGATCTCTGTAGAACTTCAAAGTGCTCTAGTTAGCACACCATATGAAGATTGATCGATGAAACTAAATGCCCAAATCAATGAGAAAATGTTGTAGCCACATATGCTAAATGGTTATGTTAACTACCCCTTTGTACTCTGCCTCGGTTGAAGATATAGAAATGGAAGATTTCTTCTTACTTGACCAACAGATTGGCCTGAAACCAAGACTGAGTGAGTAATCAGATGTAGAGTTGTGATTAGTACTATCGCTAGCCGAGTCAAAATCAGTAAGCCCGATGAGATCTAATGTGGAGTCTTCTGCATAATGAATCCAAAAGGTTATAGTTCCCTATATGTATTGAAGGATACACTTTTCATCTTTCCAATGTAGCTCATGCGTCTCTTACATGAACTTGGAAAATGCGCTAACTGCATAGGAGAGGTCTAGTATGGAGTGTGTGAGGTACAACAAGCTCCCCAGTAGTGGTCTGTATAGTATGTTGTCAACTAGTGGAGTCTACCTACCATCCTCAAGTTTGACTCCTGATAGGAAAGAAGTCGAAGCAGACTTGTAGTCTATCATGTGAAATCTCTCAAGGAGATCTTGTGCATACTTGGCTTGAGACAGTTTGATGCCTAATGCATCCTGATTGATCTCGAGTCCAAGGAAGAAGTGTAGCAGACCCATGTCCATCATCAAAAACCTATCAAGTAGAATCCTCTTGACTACAACAATTGTTGACGTCGAGCAACCAATGATCAACAAATCATCGACATATAGAACTAAGAGTAGAAGTGAATCGATCGTCCTGAGCATGTAGACATTCAGGTTTGATTTACAACGTATAAAGTTCTGTGACAACAAGTAGGAGTCCATATTGGCATACCATGCCCTCGAAGACCGCTTGAGGCCATAAAGGGACTTCTTCAGTTGACAGAACAAAGACGAGTCCTGCATAAATCCCTTGGGTTTCTCCATATAGATCTCCTCAAAGAGATCACCTTGAAGAAATGCATTCTTCACATCCATCTGATGGACTTCCCATCCCTTGTATGCCGCAATGGAAAGTGCCAATCATATGGAATTCATATTCCCTACTGGAGTGAAGGTATCATCAAAGTCAATACCATGAACCTTCTGAAAGCCTTTGGAAACAAGCCTACCTTTGTATTTGCTAATCTATTCATCTGTTGCACCCTTGGTCCTGTAGACCCATCTGATTCTAACAAGTTTATTCCCAAAAGGAAGGGGAGCCACATCCCAAGTATGGTTCTCGATGAGGGAGTTGTACTCCTCCTACATGGAGGATTCCCAAAAGGGATTTCCAACAGCCTCACCATAAGAATGTAGATTTGAGGACTGAACCAAGAAAATATGTTCAGAGGTTAATGGTTTAGTGGAAGTGAGTGCAATAGGGGGCTCCTATAATTCAGATCGAGTCCTCCTATTATCGATTGGATGATGAATGAGACCCCCTGCATCTTGAAGAGTAGTTTGTGTTGAATTTGGCCTCTTCTCTAGCTCTACAACTGCATCTAGATGCTCTGAATCTTCATCTAACTGTACTGACTCTTTATCTGAATCATGTGAGTCCTCTGAATAAGAAATTTCATATGAAGAAGAGTTGACATATGCATGATCATCATCTCATATAGGTGGAAGAATGAAGGTGTTTGCATGCGGCTGTTGAGATACATGCGAGAAATTTCCTTGAATTGGACACTTCGCTCAATGATGATCCATCCCAAGGAAAGGTCAATAAGTCTATATCCCTTCATATCGTTGGGGTACCCAACAAAAATACACTTAGTGCTCTATGGATCAAGTGGCTTCCTCTTTTCAGAGGGAATCTGGGACCATGCATGTGAACCAAAAATATGAAAGTGGGTCACTTCTAGTTTGAGTCCACTCCAAGCCTCATAGGGGGTCTTATCCTTGATAGATATATGGGGAGATCTGTTTTGGATGTATGTTGCAAAATTAAGTTCTTCATCCCATGGTCTCTGTGGTAGTGACTTTGCATGCAACATGAAATATGCCATCTCCTTTAGAGATATGTTTTTATGCTCAACAACTTTGTTTTGCTGCGGAGTATAGGGATCTATGTGCTACAACTGAATCCATGCTTCTTGGAAAATATTATGGATCTCATGATTTACATATTCTCCCCATTATTAGTTCAGAGGACTTTGATATTCTTTCCTGTCCATCTCTCAACTAGGGCTTTGAAATATTTAAGGTGTTGAAAGACCTCATATGTTTTCTTGAGAAAGTAAATCCATGTAAAACGTGAGAAATCAACAACAAACATGAGAACAAACCTCACTTTGTTGATATATGGATGCATAGAAGGACCCATAAGGTCACTCTAGATCAGATCTAAAGGCACAGAATCTCTCTAAGACTTTCCTTTGTCAATTTGTTTTTGAGGTTTTTTTTCCAAAAAACATCTCTGACATACTCTCTTGGAGAAATGGATGTATGGTAGACCATAAAACAATATTTTCTTTATAAGTTGTTGCATGTATCTGAAATTCAAATGTCCAAACCTTTCGTGCCATATCCTACTACTTTCATTAGCATGAGTAAGTAGTAAATAAGGATTAGGTTCAATGAATTTAGAAAATGTATACAATCTAGACTGATGATTTACCTCACCGATAGCTACCCTGGAGTTGGTTTGCATGTCATAGATGTCCACGAAATTTGGTGTGAATATCAATTTGTTACGGTGCTGGAATTCATCATCTGATACATAGAGAGAAGATTGATGAAAAGTTTGGGAATGTCTAGCACATTATCAAAGCTTCCATTGGTGAGTTCAATTCTTCCTTTTTTTATGACTTTGACTGAAGAGTTGTCCCCCATAAGAATAGGAGGACCTTTGCATGCATCCAATGAAGAATATATTGATTTTGAGGTAGCCATGTGATGTAATGCTCTTGAATCTATGATCCAAGCATCAGGAGAGGATTTGATGGCAATCAAGGCATAGCTAGAATTTCCTTTCTTGGGATTCTGATCTTCTGGATTCTTCTTCTTTGCACCCTTGAGGATGCGATCTCCAAGGTTGTTTTTCTGAAGTATTTTAAATAGTAGATTTTTTTTTTTTCATGCATATGGATTCTGGATGGAATCCTTTATGAAAGTACATGCATTTTCCCCCTTTTATTCCATTTCCACCTTTGGATCCGGAGGCATCGGTGAAGGGTTTTGAGTACCCTTCTTTCTTTGGATGTGCATGAGATTTCCTTTTGTCTTTATCTTTAGATTTCTAATATTGACGGCTTCCATCTTGAAAAGTAAGTGCATGCACCTTTGGGCCTTTAATTTTTCCCATGTTGATGTTATAGCAAGATTTACCTCACCATTTCTATCTTCCACATAGGGCCCTTTTCCATTTCCCTATCTAGACTTGACATCCCTTTTTGATGAATACAGATCTAAAAATACATACTTTTCCACATATACACACCCTATCTACTATGAAACATGCATATATGCAGGATGCTCCACTACATCTCGCGTACATCAGGATTTGCGCTAGAAAATACAAAAATGAAGTCGCGTTTCCATGTCACGATAGGAGATCTCTAATCCTTGGCCTTCCATATACTGGAAACGTTCCAACTCATCCCTTCAGTTTCATTTTGAAGGTTATAATAACACAATTCTGAGCTATGGAAAAGAGGAGAAAGAATTCAACTTTGAGAGAAAATTTACTTTGGAGAAATTACTTCATATTGAGTCTACATCCCTTTGTCCCTCAAGTATGAACACATTGTTCAGCCCCCAATATCTTTCCCTATTATTGAGAGAACCTCATTGTCTCTTTCCTATGAGGTTTCCTTTGGTGGAGGATTGAAGTGGTGGAAGCCCAGTTGGAAGGAACTTGGTTTCTTGATTTCAAACCATGTCGACACGGAAGTCTATAATGTTTTCACTTCTGCTGATCATTTATTAATAGAAATACTCATTTCCCATCCAATTGCTATCGTGCAAATATATGATTATTATCCATGGGCATATTTGTAATGTTTATTAATGGATTATTCTATCTAGTGTCCTAACCCTGTTATATTATCACTATATACTTTCTCTGCTTGTTTTTTGAGAACTTGTTGTAGGTACAAAGATTTGGGTCAAAGTGCTCAACAATGGAACATCATCAAACGTTGGAACAAGGTAGGCTTCTTTCTTATCTGTCTTGCACATTGGTTTATATAGTATATGTTGGAATTGAGTAGATTTTTGCAGTCATACCTATCTGTTGTGGTTTACTCTGGTCATAAGGAGTTTTTCCCTCGTAACAGAATTGGCGACTCCATTGGGGAGAGATCTTATTTCTAAGGGTTGAAGTACTTTCTCTCCTTGAATTTCTCTTTTTCCTTTGTGCTTCTTTTCATATCACTGCTTGACAGATTTTATTCACTCTGGGTTTGAGTTTTCAGCCTTTTTCACTTGCCTGGCCTTGTTTTCAAGTTTGTACATGCCTTTTTCCTTGACATTCATGTATACATGCATGTTGTCTCTCCACAAGCTGCGTATATACCCATTGTTTTCCTGAAAAGTCATGTATAGCACTTTTCCTTGCTTGTTTGCTTGGTTTTGTGATTGTTGGGTGGGATTTGATGATTGTTGAGCCTTCTTAGGTCTCTGTAGTGCCTGTTGAGCTTCTCTGGGTTGATAGGAAACCTGTTTGGAGTTGAATTTTTGGGCGTAGTCTTTCTCATCGTTTTCCATTTTTTATTTTTCCTTCAACTCTGGGTTGTTGCTTGGCTTCTTGGTATATTTCTTGAGTCATTCTGTTTATACACAATAGAATTTATATATCAGGTTGCTTTTCAGTCCATGCATTTTCTTTTTAATATATTGAAAATACAAAAAATAGGCATTTTACATTGCTTGGCATTTTTGTCTTCTGAATCTTTATCATTAGCTTAGTGAATTTAGTGAAAGATTGCATTTTACTTATGAATTGTAGAGTTGAAATAAAAAATTTCATTGTTTTATACGCATATCATTCATTGAAAAATTTAAAATTAGACTTTTCATTATATTCATGTTTATTTTCTTGCAGAGTCATAATATCACGAGTTTCACTTCCATACCCTTTTGAGTAATCACAACCAATGAAATTTATTCTTTAAACTAAAATTTATTACTGAGAATTTTATTTTTAGGGTGCACAAACTAGTCTAGGATTTAGTGCCTTGGAATAGGATTTTGTGAGTAATCTTCTCCAAGGAAATTAAATCAACATATGTGTCTGAGACAGGGAGTTGAGAAGTCCATTTTATAATTGATAATATCAGGAGGATCTACTCACATCAGAGTTAATCATGAGGTCGCGCGAAGTTAGTTGAAGGGATAACCCCCGGATACTCGCCTAGCATTAGAGATCTTTATGTGGATTTATTTGTATTTGGGTATCTTGCTAGTACCCATACCTCTATGAGAGGTGGTGCTTTCAAGGTTTTAGGATTTTCTACCCCGCCCATACAGTAATCCATACTTACGACTTCTCACCTGTGAATCAGTTATATAGTGGTTTATTAGTTGCTTGACTTAGGTATCTCATAGGTTACTTGCAGGGGTTATTTTTCTTGTACCCTGAGTCAGATTGGGGTTGGACAACACACAAACTTTATGGAGGATTAGATCTCTAGGGGAATCTGACCAAATCATTGTTAAGCCCATGAGGGCCCCTATAACTGATTTTGTTACCTCCAAACTTTAGCGGGGAGTCTCAGTTCCCTCTTGGATGAGACATACCTTCTTTAGCGAGGGAGGCCACTCAGCCACTTTAGCCCATTTGCATGCATAATGGCTATTTGAATATTTGGTATGCTCTTTGACTACTAGTTGGCCTTAGGATATTCTTATTCAATAGAGTCATAAGTTGTCATGCAGTCAAACCATCATCCCCGCCGGTCCCGTCGTTTGTTACAGTTACTGCCAGATTTTGAGTTCTTGCCTTCTAAAGGACATAGAGTTATTAGGCATGGTACACACACATCCACTTTTTAGACTTGTGGTTCCACAAAGATGAGTGTTGAATCTAGTCTCCAAAACACTGGGAGTTCTTTGAATCCCATACCCACTATAGTTAATGGCACCCCTTCGACTCCTGCAACCACTATGGTTGCACTACCGAAGGCACATACTGGTACTATGGATCGACCTGTAGTTAATGCTTCGTCTCTTTCCTCGAACCCATCTGGGGGTCTTGGTCATTCACCAGGTTACAATGTTCAATCCATTCCTATGGATTCTAGTCCATTTTCCTATGGTATGCTTAACTTCACTTCACAATTTTCAACTACCATCCTAGCTGCTAGCCATAATGCTAGCATTGGAATTGGGGGGACTACACCTTCTTACACTCCATTTCCATTTGGCGGTTCTCATATCCCCCAGACAAACCCTAATATAGGAAGTGTCCCTTCTCTTAACCCTGGTTCTAACCCTTTTATGGCTACATGGAACAACCAACCTGGTGGAAAAGCTTCGTCCTACACCCCTACCTCCTCGATGTCGATTCCAACCAATAATTTTGGCATGAAGAATCCACATCAATCCTCCAGGTTCCCACCCAGAGGGGGTCAATATTACACTTTGGGAAACCCCCAACCCAGATCCAATCTAGTTAGGGGCACATTTTATAACCCCCAACCTGGATCTAATCCGATTGGGGGAAATTTTCATAACCCTCATCAGAACATTCCTACTGGAATGATGCCCAACCCACCTTATATGAATCAGCTCGGAGGAGGGCCTTATAATTCTGGATAGGGATTTATTTCTTACCAGAATCCTGGGTGGAATGCAGTTCCCAATGCACAATATTTCACAGGAGGATGGGGTGAGATGTCACAACCCCGTCTCCTTTCTCTGGCCATGCTTAATTTTCCAGATTTGGCTAAGTCAATGAATGACCCAGTGAGTCATGATCCCACATGGCCCCCCGTCTCCACCACGATTCCTTCGAACATTCTAGAGTTTGAAGGTAAGAATGGAGAGGACCCTGGTGATCACGTCATGACCTTTCACCTTTGGTGCTCATTGAATTTCCTTAACCATTATTCTATTAGATTATGATTGTTTCAATGCACTCTCATTGGAGTTGTTGCGCAATGATATATTGAGCTACCTAGGGGGGACATAAGGGTCATTTAATCAGTTGGTAATGGTATTTCTCAACCACTTTCAATTGCCCATTTGTTATGATGTTGGCCTCGGAATTTTGTCGACTTTACGCCAATATACCACCACTCTTATCTCGGATCATATCTAGGAGTGGAATAGATGGAGGTGGTTGATTAATACTCCTATACCCCTGACCTTTCTCCTAGAATGGCTCCTAAACTCTTTGCACCCTCCTATCTCGAAGGACATTACTACTTCCAGGGTCTCCAATGATGAAGAAGCTATTTTTAGAGCCCAACAACTAGATTTGATATACGCTTAGTCTGGGATGTTATACCACCTTATTCTAGAAGCACCACAGTGAAGTTACGACCCTAGGAAAAAATCCAGACCTCATGCCGATGGCATTGTAGGATCTGCCAATGTAAAGTCCACAGGATCAACAATGCACCACTTGAAGACTTTGTCTCTAAACTAGTTTGTTAGAGGACTAACTTCATTTGTGTCTTCCATCCCCACTCAGTTGGTGGATGTACATTCTGTACAATCGTCGAAAAACCCAAATGGTGACCAAAAACTAGGCATGAATAAAAGGAAAGGTCGAAATAATTGTAAGGGTGGGAAAAATGGTAATAAACCCAAGGACAAAGATAATAATGGGAAAATGAATGATAATGTTGGAGAGGGAAAGAAAGAGAAACGTAAGGTGAAGTTTCCTTGTAAATTGTGTACCGATGAGCACCTTACGCATTTATTCCCCAAACTTGTGGAGGTTGCAAGGATTTTGAATCTACCACCTACTGTTTTGACAAATCCATTTCCACATAACCAACACTTAACCTTGATCTCTTTGAATGTTGGAAATGCGGCCGGTGGGAGTCAAAACCCATCGTCACAAAATGGTGACCGTGTATGTATCAATATGGTCAATGCAAAAATCAATGTAGCCACTGAATATAGAGATTATGGCTCTTCACAAGCTAACTCTAGTCTAGAAGCTCCCCCTCCTCCTACAGAGACAAACTTATATATTGAGAAACCAGAGCCACCGCCTCGTATTTTGAAAGGAGTACTTACACGCTCTACCCACAATCCTAATGCTAGAGCTTCCCAAAACTACTCTATTGTTGAGAACCTTGGACAAACCTGTTGTGTGATGTCGAATTTGGAGGTATTCCAGATGTGTCCCTCACAGAGGAATGCCTTACTCTCTGCCTTATGAGCTCTAGAACCCAGTGGCTCAAAATTTATCAATTTTGATGTCACAGATGTGAAGCCTTTCTTACCTTACCATGTGGCTTTCTAGATCCACATGGAGTATTCCAAGTATACCATCAAACATGCAGTTTTTTATGAAGGTGTTGCCACCTGCGTGATGTACCTAGTCTATTGGAAAGATATGGGTTCTTCGACCCTTTCCAAGTCATCAAACTTGTTGACTCCATTTGATGGTCATTCCTTCCACCCTCATGGTATTCTACTTGCCTTTCCAGTCCAGTTAGGTGGGAATATGGTAGAGGTGGAGGTAGAGGTAGTTGATGTGACTCTTGATTATAACCTGTTACTAGGTCACAATTGGACCTATGCTATGGTCACTATCATATCGTCCGTATTCCATACTCTTTGTTTTCCTCATAAAGGAAAGATCATGACAGTCGACCAGTTGTACTTTGCATATTCTAGTCCTAATGCATATGTTGAACCATCGATCCCTGTGATCGAAAATTCTCAGCCGGAAACTAATAATATCGGTGTTGGAATGTATTCTTCCCTTATGGGTACTTTCGACTTCTCAGCACCGAATCACCACGTGTATGCCATGTTTAGTAAGCCTTATTTGACAGAGAGGTCCATTACTTTCCACACTTCTTGTTTTAGTGATCCATGCACCCTACCTTCCCTGAATTCATTGTGTGAAGTTCAGTCCCATGCTGTCATGGCCATGCCACTATTGGCAGCAAAGATTCTGTATCAAGTTGTTCTTGACTCTTTCGTCGATCCCGATCCTCCTACCTCGCTGACGGATGAGGAGGATCCTGTTCTTAGGCATGTATGGGCCACCCTGTTGTCTTGTTCGCATGATTTCCTAGATGAGAATTTTCCTTCGAACAAATCCATCCTTGAAGCCATGAATGGTTCCGATAGACCTTGGGATGATATGCATCATCGATCTTATTTTATGCCAAGTCTTGAAATAATCGAGCAAGATGAATTTCGGTATACTTTGAGGGAGATATTCGATCATGTCATAGTTCCACTTGATACACAGGACTTTTATGTCGAAGGAAATATGGTGATTATTTCTCCTACCATCTTGATCGATATCTCTCATACCCTTGGCAAGATTGAAAACATAAATATTGGTGCAGATTGTTCGCCAGAAGAAATTCTGATCTACACCAATCTCTTCAAAGAATTTTGAGATGTATTTTCTTGGTCATATGAAGAGATGCCAGGGATCAACCCTCGTATTGTCGAATATGATATTAGAACTTACCCAGATGCTAAACCTATTTGACAACATCTTAGAGATGTGATTCCTAGGAAGGCCCCTGCTATTAAGGCAGAGGTGGAGAAGCTACTTAATTTTGCCTTCATCTACCTAGTTCCTTTGACTGAATGGGTATCCAACCCCATTCCCATGAATAAAAAGAAAGGAACCATCCATGTATGTATGGACTTTCGTGACCTGAGAAAGGCTTGTCCTAAAGATAACTTCCCCACACCTTTCATTGATCATATTCTCGATGAGTGTGCGGGAAGCTAGATATTTTATTTTATAAACAGATTTTCAGAGTATAACCAAATCCAAATCAAACCAGAGGACCAACACAAGACACCATTTATATGTACTTGGGGTACTTTTGCATACCAAAAAATTCTTTCGGCCTTAAAAATGCTGAAGGAATCTTCCAACGTGCCATGACTTTTGCTTTTCATGATCTTAAGCACATAGTCGAAGCCTACCTTGATGATCTTGCTTCTCACTCCCGTAAGAGAGTGGATCATATTATGTACCTTTGTTTTTTTTTGAAATATTTCGTTACTATAGAATCTGGTTGAACCGTCATAAATGCATATTTTGTGTTAAGTCTGGTCGTCTTTTGGGATTTTTAGTATCCGAGACCGTGATCATGGTAGATCCTCTTAAGGTTGAGGCAATACTTCAATTGCCTCCCCTATGCATGATTAGGCAACTTGAGGGTTTACAAGGGAAAGCTAACTTTCTGTGTCATTTTATAGTGAATTATGCCAATATCACTAAGATTTTCATCCGCCTCTTGAAGAAAGACACCCCTTTTATCTAGGATGAGTGAGCCCAGGATTCTTTCGATGCTTTGAAGAAATCCTTAGTATCGGCCCCTCTACTAAAGTCTACTGATTACAATAGAGATTAATTGCTTTATATTGTCATGTCTGAAAAGACGATTGGTATGGTTCTAGTTCAAGAGGATGATGAGCTCCATGAGCATGTCATCTACTATCTTAGTTGAAATTTAGTAGGCCCTAAACTTAATTACTCTCACATTGAAAAACTGGGTTTGGTTATTATTCACGGAGTCCAATGTTTACGTCACTATATATTTCTTTGCAAGACTACCATGGTTGTTGATGTCAATCCGTTTCAATATGTCCTTACTAGGCATATCATAGGGGGGAAATATAATAAATGGATTGTCATTTTACAAGAGTTAGATCTCGACTTCGCTTCAGAAAAGTCCATGAAATCACTAGTCTTTGTGGAGTTAATATATGATTTTCCACGATTAGATGACGATATTATCCATGTTGATTCATTTGAGGATGAACACATTTTCCTTGTCTTGTCGTCTGACCCCTGGTATGGAGACATTGTCTTATATCTTCAAACCTTGAAGTTCACTCAACATATTTTGCGATATGACCGACGACGTATTAGATACCAAGCCAAGAAGTATACCATCATCGGTGAAACTTTGTATCATCGAGGGATAGATGATATCTTATGTCGTTGTTTAACTCATGATAGGCCGAGTCAGTCCTAAATGATTTCCACAAAGGGGCTTGTGGTAGTCACTTATTTGGCCTTGCGACAACCCAAAAAATCTTGCGAGATGGTTATTTCTGGCCCACTATCTTTAAAGATTGTATTGAAGTGGTTAATAAGTGTCACCCCTGCAAGGTGTTCACTTGGAAAAATAAATTGCACCCAACACCTCTTCACTCAATCATTACCTTCGGTCCCTTCACCAAGTGGGGGGTAGACTTCATATATTGCATCCCAACTTTGGATAGGGGGCATCAACATATTATCATGACCAAAGACTACTTTACTAAGTGGGTTGAAGCCATGCCTACTGTGAAATCCGATGGGAATACTGTTGCCTTCTTCGTATTCAATCAAATTATTGCCCATTTTGGTATCCCGGGTGAGATTGTCACTGATCATGGAAGTCACTTTCAGAATGAAATGATGGTAGAACTAGAATCTAAGTTGGGGTTTATACATGATCATTCCTCCCTTTATTACCCCCAGGAAAATGGTGAAGTAGAGGCCGTCAACAAGTCTCTCAAGACCATATTGCAAAAAACTGTCAGTTAGAGTAACTTTGATTGGAACGTCATGCTATATCCCGTGCTTTGGGCATACTAAACCATGGTTAAGACTGCCACCGATTTTTCCCCTTTCCAGTTAGTGCACGGTGTGGAGTTGATTATTTCTATTGAATTTGAAATTCCTTCTCTTAAGTTGGAAGTCGCGCTCCTACTTGACACTTCAGATCCAGAGAAATGCCTTATGCACCTAGAGAGTCTTGACGAGCAGTGTCAGGAGGCCTTTACAACTATTGAGGAAAACAAAAAATGTGTCAAGGTCCAGTACAACAAGTCTGTCTATCCTGGGTTGTACGTTGAGGGTGACTTGGTCCTTTTATATGACCAAGACAAAGAACCATTGGGCGCAGGAAAGTTTAAACCCATGTGGCACGGTCCATATATCATGTGACGTGTTATAGAAAAAGGAGCCTATGATTTAGAATATTATGAAGGGAATGTGTTGGCCGAGCCCATAAATGGGATCTACTTGAAAATATATTATGCTTGATCCCAGGCTTGGGAGAAACTCTTTGTATACTAATATAATTTAGTGTATATACATATATTTTCCCTTTCTTTTTGTCTTTGGATTGCTTATCGAGTTTTCCCTTTATTGACAGATGTCAACAAAGTCTTCGATCTACCTAGGATTCGCAGATAGAGCCAGTCGTCATACATGAAACTTGGCTTCTACCACTTGGGTGGCTTACTCACCTGAGGGTCTACTGGTGTCTTCAAGTGGCGTATACCTAGGGACATCCACAAATAATGTGGCCAAATATACCATCATCATAGAACTTTTGTGCGATGCTATCTCACATGGTATTCTCTCTTTAGAAGTTCTCCTGGATTCCTAGTTAGTAGTATGCCAGTTGAATGAAAGTTACCGCATGTGTGATCCTGCTTTACTTGGACGATTCCTATGGGTATGTATTTTAGAATGATAGTTTGATTTTATCACATATTATCATACTCCTAGGAGTTTGAATCACGTATCTGATGCCTATGCTAATTACGTTTTAGATTAGCATTTGTCACATTAATAAAGAAAATAAAACTATTAAACCAATGTACACATTGTAAAATATAAGTAAGGTCGAAGATCCTTTTTATATATTTTAAAAAGTATGGTGTTTATATTACAAAATTGGGGCTAAAACCCTCAATAAACATACAACTGATATATATATCCCACGAAATCTATGCTTGTGGTGTCGGATGTGTGTTATGATAGAAAACCATGGTGTTTGCGAGATGCAAAAAAAGTCGTACCCATGCTCTAGGTACACCCACCACCTGTCGCTGCATGGCTTCAGGTAGATCCTCTACCTGAACCATTGGAATCCTCTACGTCAAATGAGACAGGTTACCCTACACATTTTGTAAGACTCTATCGACTTCTCCTCCCACCCCCTCATCACCCCAGTGCCTTCGTCAATGTCGAGGTAAACCCTCCAGACGTCGTGGACCCACATCTGTATCACAAGTGTCTAGTTAATATTTAAACACCGCCCAAAAATATTTTTGTCTGATAATACAAAAAAAAATGAAATATTTAAAAAAACATTTTACCTATGTCACCATAGGTGGACCCTAGTGGAAGTGGCATATATGGATCTCCTCTGAAGTCGATCCCCGCATAGGGATAGTAATCCAAAGAAATGACTTGTCTTTGCCACCAGAAGAAAACATCCTCGTTGTTGGGTGTTGGCACCCTACCCCCCCCTTTTGTCTCATGACCTCGGTCCACCGCGCCATGGATGGATTGCATGGTCCCCTAGGAAGGATCTCCACTCTAGGTCCTAGACCTGGAACCTACTCAAACAAGAAGCTGCAAAGAGTGGAGGAAAACATGAAGTTTCACTTACCCCCTTGTTTGCACTCTGTCAAATGACCTTTCATATTGGTCAGTAGTGGGGTACACAGTTCATAGACAGTGGGTATCGCACACTTCACTGCGTAAAACATGAGCGACCTTGATGCCTGGTGCAATGAAGACGAACCTATGATCCTGGTCAATACTAGCATGATGATATTTAGGATGAGGTTATTTATTGCCCGGATAGGGATTTGACTTCCCACCTTGGGAGTCCCCACTACACAGTGGTCATCGATATACTCCTCAATCTTCATCCCACTTCCTGCTCCACATGAATTGAGGTTTACAACCTCCCCTCGGGGTGATAGACTAGTTAAGAAGTAGATGAACTATACTTTGATCTTCAATGGTTTTCCACCAAGGATAAAGATTTCTCTATCAGGGTCCTAGTAACCCACCAACATCTCTAACAACCTCACTTGGTCCCTCATTCCTTTGAGATCCCAAAACTTATACAAGACACATATTTTTAGAGCCACTTGAGCTACTGGATGTCAGTCCACAACTGCATCAACCTCCTCATGTTATCGCTCTCTCCATTCAAGAACCATCCTACAAAGGACAAACTAGGTTTTGAGTTAGAACCCTCCTTTTTGGTCATTTGTGTGCCTGTACGCGAATTCCTTTGCATGTAGTTGCATGAAGGGCTTAATATACGCCCCTTGTGGTTCAAATAGTAGCGTATACCTCACCATATACATGACCTAAACAAAGCCAGCCCGCGTACACCAAAATCCATATTTTATGCCCTCAATCACTAAAAAATTGGAACCTAATTAAAAATGTAATCCACTGAATTTGAAGAGGATAAGGATTAGAGTTACCTAATCCAGACGGTTCATGATTTCATTTCTCGATGCTCCCACAAACGTCATTTGAATCTTGGAGGTATTTTGGTCCAAATTGCACTATTTGGGTAAAAGTCAAAATGGTATGGTAATTTTTTTATTTAATTACTATTTATAATCTATTTTTACCCACTTTATATAGTTTCATGCTATTGTTTCACCTAATGGACTAATAAAAAAATGGTTTTAAGATGGTTTTGGTAGTTTTGACTCAGATTTCTTGCGGACTTCAACATTATGATTGGTTGTTCGTCACCTTGGGCAGGTATTTTCATAACCTAGCATATAGGACAATTATCCACTCCATCGTGCATTTTTGCATTATCCTCTAAAATACAGCTTTTGTGCCTTAGGTATGAGCCCATTTGTTGCGACACAGAACCTTCTGTCTACTGTAAGTAGTGCCGCTAATAAATGGTAGAGACTTACCAAACATGGGCACCCTAGTTAGATCCTCTTTGTCATTTGGTGCCCATGTTGAGTTTTTTCTTAGGATCGGGAGTCCATTATAGCTTGATACACGACGTTATGATGAGCCTCATTTCTCATTAATACACATACAACCTTATTCCCTGCAGACTCCCAAAATGAGTCTTAGTTAATCTCTTTTCCGACTCGTCTAAAAAATGAAAATATTTCCAAGTGATTTGTCCCTTTCACACTCGTTAAATTGTATTTGAAAGCTCATGAGTCTTAGTTAACCTATTTTCCAACTTGTTACCAAAAATAGAAAAGATCATCGAGTGAACTTGTGTTTTTCACACTCGTAAATTGGATTTGAAAAGATGTCTATTTGGCACAATTTTATCCTTTTTTCACAGCAAGTAGACTAAAAGACATAAAAAAGGACATTTTTTGGCATTAAGTTGTGATTGCATCTCATTCCCTTGCTTGCAGTATTGAGCCTTTAGCCAGTTATCAATTTGCGTAATAAATCGTTTCCTAAGCAATTTTTTCATCCTCAACCAAGCAGAGCCTTGTTTATATCCTTCGCAATTTGACACCCTATACCCTAGAGGGAACATCACCTTGAGTTTCCATCTCCCTCATTCATTTCCTTGCATTGAGCATAGGTACATTCCACTGCTGTAACTAGTTTTTCTTACTTGCGACACTTGTTTCCTCCTCTATATCATAGCATTTATTTGTTATGAAAAAAAAAAAATGGGTGGTAAGGGATTACTATATTATAATTGGCAGTAGTCATTTCGCCATTGAACAGAGCACAAAGTTATTGAGTCCTCGTGTCATCATAATTTTGGGTTTAGCATGGCCTTAGGAAACTAATCTCATTACAGATTTTTTCTCTACCGACTGGTTACTCTTCCAGTCCCTATAGAGAACATTATTGATGCCTCCTTCATCTAATAGTCACATCATTGAGTCTATGCAACCAGAGTCCACCATATGTCTCATGCTCTTGTTCAAAGGAAGTCTATCAACCTGTGTCAGCCATTCCTCATAACTCTTGACTTTACATGTCAGACATACCCTCAATTTTTCTCAGCATCACATGATGCTATGGTATTATCATGCACCCTGGCCCTACGTTCATCATTGGTAGGTCACCTTGAACCTAACAGTCGACATTTCATCATTAGTCATTGACTAGGTGGTTTCCCTTGTGTTCGATGGAAAGACATCTATTCACACTTTGGGATTCGTGTAGTGTCTTGGATACCATTAGCCTTATTGGTGGTTTCCTCAGCTTTGTCATCATTTTCCATCATTTTTTTCTATTCAAAGGGTCTTTTCATGTACCGCTTTCATTTGGCACATGCGAAAGACGCACAGGGTTGTTGGTTCATGAACATGTTATTCATTCGATCTCCACCAAATTATGAAGCTCCTTCTTTGTTCCTCGTGCTAACTGATGAGAGATGCCTTAATTCTCTCCTTTCAGCGAGTCTCTTTCCATCAACTTCAGCTCATTTATTCTAAATATGGGACCTAGTGTTTTATGAGTACCTTGAGACTTGTAGTCATTAGTGGCATGATCTCTCACCATTGACAGATGCAAATACATCAATGTCTCCTAATCAATGGATTCCTTAGGTCTTCGACATCAACTCCTTTATTCACACTTGTAGGAGTGTGCTCGGTGCCTTGATACCTACTTTCATTATTGGTAGGTTGTCTCGCGTTTGTTAATGGTATACCACAATGATCAGTAATCAAATGATGTCTCATTATGTTTGACCTCAACTCCTTTATTCACAATATGTAGACTTGCACCTTTGGCAGATGTGTAGAAGACTTGAAGACATCACTATGTGGTCATCTCTTTCCTGAGAATTTGCTTCCTTGACATTGGACCAACACTTTTTTGACTACAGTAATCATGGGACATCAGATTATACTCCATCATATACAGATATCTTCATATTGGTTTTGAGACTGGTTCTACTAGGCCTTGTTCATGATTATGAAAACTTTGGCATATAACTGCATTTGTATTTTCTTGTTCATGGCCACAAACACATATTTGGTATATTTTCCACATGAATCTGCATTGTATTCTATTGGCATACATGTATGTAAAGTCAACACATAATGTAACGAGAAATATTTCCAACTGGTTTTACACCACTCCACTTCTGGGTTATTTATAATGTATTTCACCCATCGCAGATACTCCTTTGATCTCACAAATTAAGGGGCATCTGTTATAGCAAGATTTGCCTCACCATTGCTATCTTGCACAGAGGGTCTTTTTCCATTTCCCTATGCAAACTTGTCATCCCTTTTTGATGAATATAGAGCTAAAAATACTTATTTTTCCACATATACGCACCCTATATAATATACAATATGTGTATACACAGGCTACTCCACTACAGCCTACGTACATCGAGATTTGTGCCAGAAAATACAAAAATGAAGTCAGGTTTCCATGTCATGACAAGAGATATTTGATCCTTGGCCTTCCATATACTGGAAACATTCCGACTCAGCCCTTCAGTTTCATCTTAAAGTCTATACGAACATAATTCCGAGCTATGGAAAAGAGGAGAAATAATTCAACTTTGAGATCAAAGTTACTCTGGAGAAATTACTTCATATTGACTCTGCATCCCTTTGTCCCTCAAGTCTAAACACAGTGTTCAATCCCCAAGCACTTTCCCTATTGTTGAGAGAACCTCATTGTCTCTTTCCTATGAGGTTTCCTTTGGTGGAGGATTGAAGTGGTGGAGGCCCGGTTGGAAGGAAATTGGTTTCTTAGTTTCGAACCGTGCCGACACGAAAGTCTATAATGTTTTTGCTTTTGTTGATCATTTATTAATAGAAATAATCATTTCCCATCCAATTGGTATCGTGCAAATATATGATTATTATCCATGGGAATATTTGTACTATTTATTAATGGATTATGCTATCTAATGTGCTGACCCCGTTATATTATCACTATATACTTGCTCTGCTTGTTTTTTGAGAACTTGTTGCCGGCACAAAGCTTTGGCTGAAAGTGCTCAACAGTGGAACATCATCAAACATTAGAAGGAGGTAGGCTTCTTTCTTATCTCGCTTGCACATTGGCTTATATAGTATATGTTGGAATTGAGTATATTTCTGCATTCATACATGTCTATTGTGGTTTACCTTGGCCATAGAGAGTTTTTCCCTCATAACAGTTGATGAGCTTAGTTTTCTCTTGTGTCAGGGATTCAATAAAGTCCTGAAGAGAAGGCATCTTCCACGTGGATCCCGAGGAAAATATGACATAATGGAATGTTGATACGAATATAGATAATTCAGGACCAATTTTGAAGAGAATGGTGAGAACAATTTGTTTCGCCTCCCTAGATTTATCAACCCCGCAAGCTTTGAGTTGCGAAAGTAAATCCTTGAATTTTGTAAAGAAATATTGGATATTGCCGAAGATTTTTGGATCCAATGTGAGAAATTCCACCTCCAGCAAGTGTCCCCTCATCTCATCCTATTTTCCAAACTTCCCTTCCAAGGTGTTCCAGACTTCATTGGGAGTCTTACTGGAAGATATGTGAAAAAGGAGATAAAGAGAAATAAGACTGCAAATTGTTCTGAATGCTTCATGCATTCCATTTAAGTACTTGGATTTTTCTATGGATGATGTTGGTTCTATGTTTGTATTCAAGGTTAACATGTACAATCCTCTGGTTTGGAGATGTATGACTATTTTCTCCTTCCATGTAAAGTAGTTGTAATGTGTAAGAATGAATCCTTTTTGGAAATCCATCTTTCCGTTGTCTTCAATCTTTTGTACCTGCAAAATATTTTGGTGTATCTTTTGTGTAGTAGTACATTGAATATGATACCATGTAAATGTGTTAAAATTGCATATAATATATCTATCTAGAAAATACTATACACATTTGCAAAGAAAGAAGAAGAAAAAGAGAAATAATAGAAGAATTCTCATTAACTGTAATGAATAATGAATAATTTACACATGATATACTCTGTATAACTCAATGAATGCGCATTGGAGGAGAACCAATGCGCCATAGTGGTGGTATAGAATAATATGGACAAATACCAAAAGTTATGAGAGTGAACAACCACCTAGTCTAGTCTCTCAGGTAGTTACGAGGTTGAACTACCACCTAGCTAAGTTAACTAGTTAATTGACTGAACAAAGAGTAGTGAGGAGTAGAAGGAACTGCAGAACAAATAATCAAGGGTGATGTGCCAGTATGGTGATGATCCCAAGGCAAGTGTGCATTAACATGGTGATGATCCTAATGTTTCATGGTGACAAAACCAATGCAACATCTAGAATCAACTCAACTAGTCAAACTGAAGTATCAATTGAAGAGAATATTCTCCCCTAAAATATAGGAGACTGGATAATGACTAATAATGACTAAAAAACAAGGAGAACCCTTAAGAAAAATAAATCCTAGGTGTGTGTGAAGTAACTCCAAAAAACCTATCCCTATTATTAACGGGGATTCTAAGTGAGTGTTGAAGCAGTGAATGAATCGAAGTTTGGGGGGCACGTTTCCAAACTCTAGGCATCATACTAAAGTTAAAATACCAACTTATTACAATGATGTTGGGGGAAAAGTACCAACCTATGAACACCATGTTGGGAAAAAAATCACCAATAGGTATCCATCAACGTACCAACCTCTGGACATCACGTTGGGAAGATGCCCATTCATGGGTATTATTCCAAGCATAGTTTATTCTCATTTTCAATCTCATTAAAAAATGAAACCAACTTCGAGAAAAGTTATTGTTTCTATGTCAAGCTTGTTAAAAAATGAAAAAAATGATTTCAAGCACAATTTCAATCTTTGTGCCAATCTCATTAAAAAATGAAGAAGACTACGAGTGTACTTCATCATTCCTCTAGATTGTTAAGCCATGAGCAATCATATTTTGTGTGGTAGTTTACCTCTTTTTTGGGCTCGTAAGACTAACTGCAAAAAAGGTATACTCTAGTTAATCATGACTAAAATATTTCTTCATTGTATTGTTTTACACTTTTTCGTGCTTGGGGGACTAAATTTATGAAAAATAACATCCATGGAGTCATATTTAAGATCTTTTTTAGACTCTCTAGACATGAAAAGACCATCGATTTTTCCCTCTTTGCACTCGTAACACATGCATTAAAGGACCCATATGGGGTCGAACCCCTCCTTCTTCAGGTTATTTAAACATATAATGAGTGACTCATCAAATATGATCTATATCGAGCAAATGTTATCCTCATCAAGCTCATTTAAAAAAGAAAGAGGTACTCATCAATCATTGTGGGGGAAACAATTGAAGGAAGTGGGTCAACGTTTTTCGAAAATCATCATGGAATCTATTTGTTGTTTCCCTTGAACATGGCACCTGATTGCATCTCATATTACAGTTGGATAGTATTCTTGTCTCTGATTCATACCAAATCCATGAGTCCTCATACTCCTTCATCTCACCCGAAGAGTTCCCTGGTAATCGTCGCACTATGTTTTGGTCTATCTCTTAGTCAAGTCAATGATTCCAATTCACTTGTCATGCCTCACAATGTTCAAGGGAAGTTTCATCTAAAACCAACCATTCTACACCATTACCACATTTTATCCTTGTTTCATTCCACATTCATTCGATCTATCATCTTACATCACTTTCATGTGTCAGTTTTGTGTCGATGATGGGGAATACATCATGGGCCTCCTTCAAAGTCTCTTCTTGTTGACTCCAACACATTATCCAGGAATTATATTTAGAAACTAGTTAGTACCTTGGAGCCTCCATGCCTCAATGGTAGGTTTCCTCACCTTCAAGAGTATATTTACCCCATTGAACTATGATTGAATGATCCTAGGGATTTTTTACTTCAACTCATTCATTCACATTTTCTAAAATGTACTATGGTATCTTGGGAGTCATTTTCATCATTGGTGATTTTCCTCTCAGTTGTTAATGATATACATTTATGACCAATAATCAAGTGTTTCCTACCATGTTTGACATTTATTCATCTATTCAGATGAATAGATTCATACTATTTTGATATCAGGATGAAGACCCTAGGTAGGGTGCTCACTCTATTATGTGCTTTACCTAGTCTTTGATGGATATTGTTTGAGTATTTTGGGGCTTCTAGTACACTCACCCTACTGGAAACCCTATTGATATATACTATCACATAGATCCACTTTGTATTGGTCCATGGCTATTTTTTTTTTCATATCGTATCTCCATTATGTATTCTTTTGTGGTTGCGATTACATTATGTCATGGAGGTATGGATCCACATTTTATCTCTGGTGGCCATATCCTTAGTTAATATTTTTTATGGATCTACAGTGTATTGGTTGGAAGCCATGATTTGAGTCGATTTGTATTCTGAGCATAGGTATCTCTACCTTGAGAATGTTCCATATATATTGTTTGATGGTTGTTTACATCTTTTGCCAGTTTAATCTAATCCAACACCCTTGCATCAATATTTTTGTAAATTTTTTTGGCCATCACTTTATATTCTGACCTCACACTTTAGGGGGAGCTTTTTACACACCAAAATTTCACACTTATGTGTCACATATTTTACACAATTTAAGTGTTACAAAGTTTTGTAAAGTGTCATATGCACCTTATTAAGTGTAACATGCTCTTTCACAAGTGTCATATGCACCTTACTAAGTGTCACATGCACTTTATTGGGTGTCAACAATGTTGATACCATGACTTGTTAAGAACCAAACATCAATATAGCATAGAAAAACTTCAGGAAAGGTACTCAACGCCTTGAAAAAGAGATAATTTCAGATAATAAGCCTCTTCGAGGGGGCAACCTCCTTTTACCCCACTTAAATGTTCAAGTACAAGA
>ML781053.1:878444-889014 GCA_009831015.1 Picea engelmannii
TGGGTGGAAGGAAGGGGCAAGGATATAGAGTTAAAATCTCTCTTGATATTGGAGGATTGTATCTTCCTCTTGGAGGTTTATCCCTCCCTTTACATTTGGAAGCTGTAGCTACCTTTGGAAGTCATTACTTCCCTTGAACAAAATCTATTGATTATTTCTCGTATATTGTGCATGGTGTATTGTGGTGTATTGGTGTAACTCTTATACTATTGTTCATTGCTCATTGAATATAATTGAATGGTTTAAGTATAAGTTGAAAAAGGTTTTTAAATTGTACTTGATACTGATTCACCCCCCTCTCAGTATCAACAACATTATCATACATATGACCACCAACTCATTATGAGGCTACAACCTCTGTTTTGCAAGATGCAACTTGCTGAGAGCACCAATTCTCTATTTTCTCTAGCACACACTATATGGAAGCACCAACTCCCTGATTTCTCTAGCACCAACTAGAAGGAAGAACCAACTCCCTGGTTTCTCTAGCACCAACTAGAAGGAATCTACAACTCCCTATGTTCAAGCACCCACTTGAACCTCTGAGGACACTAGTCCTCCCTAGCACCTCACTACCACCCTGGATTATGAATATGAAATAGTGAAACTTATTACAGTGATATAGTGTTCAATAATAGCTTACCAGTCTCATCACTGTTCTGCAAGCTTTTTCTACTTAGTCTTCCTCACTGTCTTCCTGCATGCATCCGTTGCCCATTCTATTCTTCTACCTTTTGTGCTCTATGTGTCATTCCCATTCAATGCACCTTTTGTTTCCTATCCATTTTAGCTATTGCACCACCCCTTTACTTCTTCACACATGCATTACTTCACCTCAGCAACAAAAAAATCATCACTTCTCTGTGTCATGTACTTATATCTTTTGTGCACCTTGTGCATGCAACATATGCAATACCTCTACCTATGCACACCGTGTTCATCTCCTCCACATCTTGAGTGCTTTGTCTGGTCATCATGGTAACCCTTCAGCTTCTCTGGCGGTTTTCCCACACGTTCAACATCACTCAATGTCATGCTGAGATTCCTTAGCCTCTCTGGTAGTTGAGACTCTATGTCTTCTCTGGTATAGTCGAGATTATACTTTCTGTTTTAGTTACAAACTTCAATGCTCATACACTTGTCAGTCCCTCTAAGAATCATATTCATTCACTGGATGAAGCTTGGAGACCCTTTAGCTCCTATGGCGATCACACAGAGGTTTCTTTGAATCTTCTGGAAGAGACCATCAATGGTTTCCAACAGTTAGACTACGAGGAGCAACATTAGACCTCCGATCGTGCCCAAAATCCCCTGCACCGCTGGATTGACTTCATGTGATCTTGCATTGATTTCACCAATTTGCATTTCAGTATTTTAGGATCCCCGGGGTAAAGATTTGTTATACTCCATATCATGATCCCCAAAACTCTGAAAAGGAGCTTGTCTATACTAGCTCCTTCCCCCATAGGACCACAGGTGATGACCACCGGCTAGTTCAAAACTGTATATCGCAAATTCTCATTTCGGGATTTCGATGTTTCTATGGTGAAGTGTTCTTGACACTTCCAAGTTCTGGTATCCGAAACTCCAAAATGGAGTCGGATCAATGGTTCACATTCCTGATGATTCGACGGTCTAGATCTCTTCACAATTTCGCACATCGTGATTTTGTCATTCTTATGATGAAAAAGTCTCAAGCCTTGACCCCTCCATTTCCTGGTATCCGATACTCCAAATAAAAAAGTCGAATCAATGATCCAGATCAAAGCTTGAATTGATGACTGAGAATGTTTTGCGATTTCGCATATCGCGAATTCGAGAGGTTAGGGAACCTCGTTCCTTTGACTCTCCAGTCAACGAAATGACAATCTTTCACCATGTGTCCTATGGACCCAACAGTCCAGATCTTGTCATGATTTCGACTCTTCACAAGCCTTCTTTATGCCAGTCAATGGTCCACAACCCTTGGAGATCGGATGGATCACATAACCCACTGAGATGGATGGTTGATGGGATTTCGACATTTTGCTTTTCGACGAATCAGATTTTCGTGACTTTGGGTTTCACGATTCCGGGACTCCTGAGATGAAGAGTCTTCACTCTTGATTCCTCTAACTCATGGTAACCGAAATCCTAGTGTGATGTAAACCTATTGACATCACACGTGGATCGACACGTGTCGAATAACTGCCATGTGGCACTCTAATTCGTGACTTACATGTTCCTGAAATGGTGAATCAACTTGACACTTGTCATTGCCTGATTGTGCCACATGTCCTTAGCTGACGTGGTTTCTCACATTCACCTCTTGGATCTAACAACCCAGATCACACCCTGATCCAACAACTTAGATCATTTCGCCATTTTTCATTTCACGTTTTCGAGACTCCTAATGATGAGAGTTCGTGACATCTCTATCTCCCAATATCCAAAATTTTGAAATGGAGTCATTGTTGAGGTGCCTGTTTCAAGTTTTTCGGGGTTGCGCATTTCACCTTGCTCGTTAAAGAGAGTGCAGATTTTCTTGGATCCAACGACAGTCGGACCACAGGCTCATATCTGACGTTCATCGAGAAATCTCAATGAGATCCATCACTTCATACTTTAATCTTGTCTAGCTAGCTCTGTATCATCTTCCAAAAAGACTTCTAGTGCCCACCTGGCACATCCTTCTTGTACTCAAGTCATCATCGTTGTTGTACTTTCCATCAATGACAAGCATATATTTTCTGTAAAACATGCCAACAATATCCCCCTTTGGCATTGATGGCAACAAAGGAACCCCTATTCTTTTCTCCCCCTTTGACATCAATGTCAAAGAAAACATGCTCCCCTTGAACTGTTGCATTAATTTTAGGAGGTATCAGATATGCAACCAATACAGGACTCCCCCTAATAGGATGGACTCTCTTAGATGTGAGACGAGATGACACCCAACTTTTTTCTGAGATATTTAAATGGTGTCTTGGCTAGGGGTTTAGTAAAGATGTCTACAATTTGTTATGTAATTGGAATGTAATGGACCTGAACAATCTGATTGGTGACCTGATCTCTTAGAAAATGATATTTTATGGGAATATTCTTGGTCTTGGAGTGGAATACAGGATTTTTAGACACATTGATGGCACTAGTGTTATCACAATGAATTGGGATCGGTTCAGTGTATTTTACCTCCAAGTCTGCAAGTGTTTGAATCATCCATAATACCTGAGTGCAACAGGTAGCAAAAAAAATGTACTCTGCCTCTGTGGTTGATAAAGAAATGGAACCATGCTACTAAAGAGTCACCCAGGAAGAATGCTACTCCACTAGTGTTATTTCTCTCATCAACCTAGTTTGCCCAATCTGCATCTGAATAAGGAGATAACTGAAAATTTTGATTTCTGGGATACCACAAACCATAAGTCATTGTTTCTTTTAAATACCTGAATATCCTTTTGATAGATTGCAAATGACTTTGTTTAGGTGTAGCCTGATATCTTCCTACCATTCCTACAACATGTATTATTTCTAGGCGATATGTTGTGATGTACAACAGGCTACCTATCATTGATCGATATGAGCTTTGATCAACATCAGGTGAATCATCATCCTTGCTTAATTTACATCAAGTTACCATAGGTGTACCCATAGGTTTAGAATCTTCCATTTGAAACCTTTTCAACATTTCTCTTAGATATTTTTCTTGAGAAATAAACATCCCTTCGGACCTCTGAGTAATTTTCAAACCAAGAAAAAATGGCAGTTCTCCTA
This sequence comes from Picea engelmannii, assembly GCA_009831015.1. Classification (NCBI taxonomy): domain Eukaryota; kingdom Viridiplantae; phylum Streptophyta; class Pinopsida; order Pinales; family Pinaceae; genus Picea; species Picea engelmannii. The sequence goes on from ML781053.1 coordinate 882,198, forward strand.
TCATAGACATTTCAAATTCAGACTCCATGGCAGAAGCAAACCATTGTACCAATGAATCCTTATTACATCCAAAGATGATGTCATCTACATAGACCAATACAATGAGCAAATTATTATCCTCTGTTTTAATATATAGATTGTTGTCAGTTGTTCCTCTCTTGAACCCTTTGTCTTTGAGATACGTATCCAGTATGTGATACCAGGCTCGAGGGGCTTGTTTTAACCCATATAAATCTTTCTTCATCTTACATACTAAGTCAAGGTTATCAGACAGTTTGATACCCTCTAGTTGTTCCATATAGACTTCTTCACTTAAATCTCTGTTTAGAAAAGCTGACTTGACATCCATTTGATAGACTTTAAAACTTTTGTGACAAGCATAGGAAAGAAACATTCTGATAGGTTCTAATCTTGCTACGGGCGCAAATGTTTCACCATAATCTAGTCCTTCTATCTGAGCATATCCTTTACAGACTAGCCTTGCTTTGTTCCTGACAACTTGTCCTTTGTCATTCAATTTATTCTTAAAGATCCATTTGGAGCTAATGAAATTTTTACCTTCACGTCTATGAACCATCTCCCACGTATTGTTTTTCTCAATCTGATCAAGTTCATCATTCATTTCTTTAACCCAGTGGTCATCTTTGCTGGCTTCATTGAAATTCTTGGGTTCCAGCATGGATATGAAAGCTATATGAGATTGTTCGGTGTTTTTTATTAGCTTTCTCTTGGTTTGTACACCTTTGTCTTTTTCTCCAATTATCTGACTTGCAGGATGATTCTTTTGAATGATTATGGAGGAGGAATTTGTAGTTGAATGTTGATTTGAGTATGTCTGAGTGTTTGAGTCTTCATCTGATTTAGAGTCTTTGTTTTCTGATTCTTGTACCTGTTCATCTTCATCTTTAGTTGTGTCTTCTATAGAAGACTCATTACTGTACACCCCTCTTGTTGGGATTCCTTCATCAATTTTTACATCAATACGGTCAACCATTTTATGCAGCCTCTTGTTATAGCATATATACCCTTTACTGTTTGTAGCATACCCTAAGAAGATACCTTCATAAACCCTATCATCATATTTATCAAGGTTCTCATCATTATTCTTTATGTAGCATTTACTCCCAAAGACTCTGAATTGTTTGATTGAGGCAGGTCTTCCAAACCATAATTCATAAGGTGTCTTCTCACTTTGTGGTTTGAGGTGGGCTTTGTTAAGAACATGGACTATTGTGTGTATTGCTTCTACCCAGTAGGTTTGACCAATGTTCTTCTCATTCATCATTGATCTAGCCATTTCCTACACTGTTCTGTTTTGCCTCTCAACAACTCCATTTTGTTGTGGAGTTCTTGGGATTGTGTATTCTCTATTGATCCCATGCTCATTGCAGAATTCCTTGAAGTCTCTTGACATAAAATCTTGATGCAAGAGCATCGCAAGGGCATGAAAGCATATCCAAACGTGAGACAACGTGAAGATAAGAGACAGCTGGAAAAGCACCGAGCACATTTTTTGAAAAAGTTTTGAAATATTAATGAAGCCATTAAGTAGAGGCATGCTTGTATTATTGTGAAAGGACCTTGAGAAATCCGCTCTCATCCAGCCAAGAGGGAAACAGGATATAGACACCCTCATTGTATAGTTGTAAGATTATTATGTCAATTGAGCATAGAGCATAGAGAAGAGAGCAGAGAGTTGTAGTTGAAAACACCCATGTACAGAGATTTGAATTAATAGAAAGAGCTTCGATTCAAATTCATGGTGTCGTATTTGTTCTCTGCGTATGCAGGTTGAATGTTATGCTCATGGATGTTTACTTTCTATTATACATTTGCTTTATATGTTGTGTATATGATTTCATTCTTTGTGTTTGAAGTCTGAGAGAGAGTAAGGAATGAGTTTCAATTGTTTCTCTATCTGAGAAAGAGTTCCTGCAAGGAGTATAGTGAAGTTTGTCCATAAGGAGTGCATTGACAGAAGTCAGAGTTCATCTCTGAAAGCTCAGGAGGGTTAACATTGTTCTCATTCTCACAGACATTCAAGTTGAGTATAGGAGCCATGAAAGGTGTGTGTAGGCTGATTAGTCTCAAAGTTTGCGAACCTGAGAAATTGTTGAAGGACTACTGCTACAGGGAGTGCGCAAAATCGAAGGACTTCAATTCTTTGAAGTAATTGAAGGATTCACCGCAAGGAGTGCGTGCGGGAGTCTTATTTAAGACTCGAAGTTGGAGAAATCTTAGGAGGGATAGGGCCTTCATAGTTTTCAAAGAAAATCACAGAAGTTTGGTGCCTTGAGGCGTTGAAAGGAGGCATAGCAAGTTTGAATTGCAGGCGGTTAAGTTCCGCAGAGAAATACTTGGTTAAATTCGTAGGAATTGTCCAGGAAGAAACGAACGATCGGAATTCTTTGAGAAGAATTTGCGAAGTCACAAGAGATGTCAGACCTTGCAGAGAAGCAGGTACATTATGACGAGCTTTCCTCAAGCGTAATCTTAGAATAAGTCAGGTCCGTGTGGTCCAAGTTAGCCAGGTCCATTGGATCACTTGCAGAATCTCATTTCGAGGTTTCGTGAGTTGAAGGGTCGAAAGTTTTGAGTCAAGGTTCACGAAGTGGAAAGTGGATCAGATCCATCCATATGGGGAGGATAGGTAGTGGAGATCTAGGGATATCATGAACTCGGAGGTTCGCAGGGTGAGATCCCAAGAGTTGGGCGCTCCAAGACATGAAGTGGCGAAGTCCGAAGTCAACATAGGTGTGTAGTTTGAGAAGAGGTGACAAGTGGGAAGGAGCCCATGTCAGCTGGAGAGTGTAATTGCAGTGACGCATGGGAAAGGACAAGGGTTGTGGGACCCAGAGAAAGCACGCAATTCTTTCAGGATTTTAGGACCAGAAGGTAGAGGAGACATAGGGCTCTTGTATATCAAGCTCTCGGTGCATGAAATAGCATTGACTGTTGGATTAAGGGAAAGCTCCAGAATCATCAATTTCTTGTGGAGGCGGAACCTTAGCATTCCAGCATTTATCAGAACTCGGCATATCGATGTTCGGAGGTTTGAAGGCACAACTGCTTGACCACAAGACTCATGAAATAGTGAAGTCAGATCTCCCGAAGTATGAAGGGAGATTCCACGAGGTTTTCTATGGGTGTAGATTTTCCCGAAGGGGAAATAGAAGAGCCAATTAATGAGAGGTCTTCGGACTAGTGGAAGAAGAATGATCCTATGAGATGATATCGGCCTGAGGGCCAATAGGTCTGTGTCAACTCTCCTCCGCGATCTGATCTTACTGCCTTTAACCTCTTTCCTCTTTGAGTCTCTGTTAAAGCCTTAAATATTTTAAAATTATCAAATGCTTCAGCTTTTTCTTTGAGAAATGCAACCCAAGTAAGTCTGGAGTAATCATCGATAATCATCATGAAGTATTTTTCTTTCCCTGTGCCTTCCTATCTTGATGGTCCACATAAATCCATATGAACTAGTTGGAGTGGTTTCTCTATTGAAGTAAAGCTCTTGGACTTAAAATCCGTCCTATTTTGCTTCCCTACTTGACAGGGTTTGCACATTGAATCTTGGGGCTTTGATATTCTCAGAAGATCTTTTACTTCCTTGAGGTTTTTGAGTTTGATTAAGTGGTCAAAGTTTAGATGTCCAAGTCTCCTATGCCATAACCAACTTTCATCATGTTTTCTTAGATGACATTCTTCTCTATTTTCTTTCAGCACATATACATTATTTTCTGTCATTGTGCCTTTGTCCACCACTTGTACTGAGTTTATAGACTTTATCTTGCAGTCCTTGGATGTGAAAAATACTTCGCATCCTCTGTAACACATTTGAATTACACGGATTATATTATGTTTCATCCCATCCACAAGTAGAACATCTTGGGCTTTTCATTTTCCATTACTTAAGCTCACCATCCCTTTTCCCTTTATTTTCCCTAGAGCATCATTTCCAAAGGTTACATTTCCTGATTTGCTTTCACTTAGAGATATAAACTTGCCTTTGTCTCCCGTCATGTGTTTGGATCATCCACTGTCTATATACCAAGGGTTCGTTTTTCTTTGAGCGGACAATACTGACCCACACTTGTCACTTTCCTTCTTCTTCCAAAAATTGACATTTTCAGTAGGGGATTTCGAATCTGGTTCATAGTTCCTTAACCAACAGTCAATATATTTATGTCCAAAGTTATGAAAGTTGTAGCATTCCACCTTATTATTCAATAGGTCAAACTTATTGTTGCAGTGTTTTCTACTTATTGAATATTGATTATTTCTTGGCCTCCTTAGTTGTATGTGTCTAGACTTAATTTGGCAATTTGCAGTCTGTGAAGGATTATTCCTTGACTGTATCATTCTTTGTTGCAGGAAGTATTTAATCCTTTGAAATATTAATTGCTCATGTCTAAGTATTAAGGAACAATTTACATCTTTGTGACCAAAGTTAGAACAATAGAAACAGTAGCCATGGAAAAATTCTTTGTACCTAGGAAATGGTTGTCTTCTTTGTGCAAATAGATTTCTTCCAGGCTGATGACGTCTTTCAGCAGTGAGCGCATTACTTCTTTGTTATACATATTCAGTTCTGGCATCTTTTACTTTACTCATCCTGGGCGACTGATTGTCTTCCTTTGTTCCTATAGGTTCATTCTTTTTATTGGTTGTACATTTGACAAACTTGATGGATTCTTCATTTCTTGGCTTGCCACTACTTGATCCCTCTTCATAACCCAAACCAATTTTCAACTTTGGATTCCTTTGCTGATTCAGGATGGTGGCTAATCTTTCTGAGGCTTTGATACTTGACAGGTTTTGATTATACAAGGCTTGAAACTTCTCCATCTCTTTCCTAGTTTTCACTAATTCTTCTTCTAATGCTTCACATGTCTCCTTCTTTTCTGATAACTTTCATTTCAAAATGTCTTCGATTTGCTTTGCCTCTTCTAATTCTACTTTTAGTAGGAAAAGGTCTTCATCAAGTTTTTTACTATCTTTCTCGAACTGTATCAACAATTGTCTTTTCTTTTTGTTCTTGATTCTTAGTATGTCAATCTCTTCCAGTGCACTGATAAGTTCTCCTTCCATGTCAACCACAACTTCTTCTTCATTAACATCACTCCCTGTTGTTTTATTATCATAATCCTCTTTGGCCATAAGTATGAAGTCATTTATTTTATCTTCAATAGAGGAGTCATTTTCTTCATCATCTGAATGATCATCATCATTGTTTATGCACATACTTTTCTTCTTAAAAATTTTCTCTTTAAAGAAATTTTTGTGTTTGTACTTCTCCTCATCATCACATGTCTGATCCTTTCCTTTGTGGGGACATTTATTTGCAAAATGACCTATCCTACCACAGTTGAAACATTTGAAAGCCAGTTTACCTTTGTATTTTCCTGATCCCTTCTTCAGTCTCTTTACAAATGTTTCTTCAATTTCATCGAGCTCAGAATCCTCATTCTTGTCTTCTTTAAATGATGCTTCTTTGGAGGTGGGTTTATATTTAACTATTCTCATTTCATATGCAGTCAATGTTCCTAGAAGTTGATAAAACTCCAAGGTTTTTAGATCATTAAGATCTTCTATAGCAGAGACCTTCGGGTTGAACCTATCTGGGAGAGATCTCAAGATTTTCTGAACTAAAGAAGGTTCCTCAATTGTTTCACCAAGTGCCTTCATTGCATTTACCATTTCTTCTACTCTCAGAAAGTATTTTCCAATAGTTTCATCTTCCTTCATCTTCAGTTGTTCAAACTGTATTCTATAGGTTTGAATCTTTGCATCCTTTACCTTCTCATTACCCTCATAACTGCTAATGAGTTTGTCCCACATTTCTTTGGCAGTTCCTAGGTGCATAAATTTTATGAATTCTTCTTCTGCAAGCCCACTCAAGATAGCATTCATAGCCTTAGCATTGAAGCTAAATTATAGTTTGTCATCCTTATTAGCTAGCACAACTGGCTTTACATAACCAGTATCTACCACATCCCAAACATCTACACGCAAAGCCATTATGTAGGTTCTCATTCTAACTTTCCAGAAGGCAAAGTTTGTTCCATTGAACAGAGGGGCCTTATTGGTTGAATTTCCTTCATGGATTGACATGTTTAAGCTATAGGATCTACCCTTAGATAAAAGGGGTTGTTGGTCACTATAATTGCTTAATTGATTTTAAACAACCAAGTGAAACATAAATTATCAACCCAAGGAAGTCTTTTATTTCAAAGATAACCACGCGCTGTATATGCTCAATTCCAAAAGCAACTTAGTGTTGTAGTAAAGAAATTTATACTAATTATTCTTGCTTGAATGAACTGAAGCTCTAAATTAAATCACAGGAAAGTAACCTCCCTATCGCAATTCCTTAAAGATCAATCTAAGAATCCTGGATTACATTAAAATAATACTTGCAATGGGAAAGAACAACTATTCTGCAATCAGAGAACAGGACCCTTACTCTCAAACAGAGACTTCAGCATCAACACTCTTTTCATGAAACAATAATGCAAAAAAACAATTAACTCTATCTAACAGAAAACAAAGCCACCTAGTTCCTTTCTTTCTGAGCAGGAGCCATGAGCCTTACTTTTGTTTTAGCACACTTGTGAGGTTGAGGTCTACAGAGAACAGGGCAGTCTGATTCCTTTCTTTCTGAGCAGGGATCTCTAACCCAGTTTCTGGCTAACACCAAGGAAAATCTACAGAGAACAGGATGTTTTGGTTCTTTCCTTTCTGAGTAGGAACCCTTAATCCAATCCCTGGCTAACACACTTGCAGAGGTAAATGAAACCTACAGAAGACAAGGTGTTGT
>ML781053.1:903130-931679 GCA_009831015.1 Picea engelmannii
GGGGGGGGGGGTGAATCGGTTGTTACCGTGCTTAAACAATTATGCTTCTTTTAAATTATTTACAAGGCACTCAATGATGATCATAATAATGCAGAGAAATAAGTGATGGCACATTCAACATCAGTCACATATATGAAATACACAGAGACAAATCTTTCTTGAGGAAACCCATAAAGGGTAAAAACCTCTTCTTCTTTATATGATAAGTATTATTTACATTATTTACATTATCATACATATGAGAACCAACTCATTGTGAGGCTACAACCTCTATTTTGCAAGATGCAACTTGCTGAGAGCACCAACTCTTTGTTTTCTCTAGCACCCACTAGAAGGAAGCACCAACTCCCTAGTTTCTCTAGCACCAACTAGAAGGAAGCACCAACTCCCTGGTTTCTCTAGCACCAACTAGAAAGAAGCTACAACTCCCTATGTTCAAGCACCCACTTGAACCTTTGAGGACACCAGTCCTCCCTAGCACCTCCCTACCACCCTGGATTATGAATATGAAATACTAAAACTTATTACAATGATATAGTGTTCAATAATAGCTTACCAGTCTCATCACGTTTTTGCAAGATTTTGCTACTCATTCTTCCTCATTGTCTTCCTGCATGCATGCATTTCCCATTCTGTTCTTCTACCTTTTGTGCTCTATGTGCCATTCCCATTCAATGCACATTTTGTTTCCTATCCATTTCAGTTGTTGCACCACCCCTTTACTTCTTCACACATGCATTACTTCACCTCAACAACAACAACCTCATCACTTCTTTGTGTTGTGTACTTATAGCTTCTATGCACCTTGTGCATGCAATGTATCCAATACCTCTACCTACTCACACTGTGTTCATCTCCTCCACATCTCAAGTTCTCTGTATGATCATCATGGCAACCCTTCATCTTCTCTGGCAGTTTGCCCACACGTTGAACATCACTGGATGTCATGCTGAGATTCCTTAGCCTCTCTGGTAGTTGAGACTCTACATCTTCTCTGGTATAGTTGAGCTTATACTTTCTATTTCATTTACAAACTTCAATGCTCATCCACTTGTCAGTCCCTTTAAGAATCATCTTCATTCACTGGATGAAACTTGGAGACCCTTCAGCTCCTTTGGCGATCACACAGAGGTTTCTTCGAATCTTCTGGCAGAGACCATCAATGGTTTCCAGCAGTTAGACTGCGAGGAGCAACATTAGCCCTCCGATCGTGCCCAAAATCCCCTGCACCATTGGATTGACTTCATGTGATCTTGCATTGATTTTGCCAATTCGCATTTCGGTATTTCGGGATCCCCAGGGTAAATATTGGTTACACTCCATATCATGATCCCCAAAACTCTGAAAAGGAGCTTGTCTATACTAGCTCTTTCCCCCACGAGACCACAGGTGGTGACCACCGGTTAGTTCGAAACTATATATCGCAAATTCACATTTCGGGATTTCGGCGTTTCTATGGTGAAGTGTTCTTGACACTTCCACGTTTCAATATCCGAAAATATGAAATGGAGTCCGATCAATGGTTCACATTCCTGATGATTCGACAGTCCAGATCTCTTCACGATTTTGCATATCGTGATTTCAGCATTCTTATGATGAAAAAGTCTCGAGCCTTGACCCATCCATTTCTCGGTATCCGATACTCCAAATAAAAAATTCAGATCAACGATCTAGATCAAACCTTGAATTGATGACTGAGAATTTTTCACGATTTCTCGTATCGCGAATTCGAGAGGTTAGGGAACCCCGTTCCTTTGACTCTCCAGTCAGTGAAATGACAATCTTTCACCACATCCAGATCTTGTTTTGATTTTGACTCTTCAAAAGCCTTCTTTATTCCAGTCAATGGTCCACAACCCTTGGTGATCGGATGCATCACATAACCCACTGAGATGGATGTTTGACGAGATTTTGGTTTTTTTCTTTTTGGCGAATTGACTTTTCGTGACTTCGGGTTTCGTGATTTTGGGACTCCTAATATGAAGAGTCTTCACTCTTGATTCCTCCAAATACTAGTAACCAAAATCCTGGTGTGATGTAAGCCTACTGACGTCACACGTGGATCAAAATGTGTCGAATAACTTCCATGTGGCACTCTGATTCGTGACTTACATGTGCCTGAAATGGTGAATCATCTTGACACTTGTCATTGCCTGATTGTGCCACATGTCCTTAGCTAATGTGGTTTGTCACATTCACCTCCTAGATCTGGCAACCCAAATCACACCCTGATCCAATGGCTTAGATCATTTTTCCATTTCGCATTTCACGTTTTCAGGACTCCTGATGGTGAGAGTTCATGACATCTCTATCTCCCGGTATCTGAAATTCTGAAATGGAGTCTTTGTTGAGGTGCCTGTTTCAGATTTTTTGGGGTTGTGAATTTCACCTTGCTCGTTAAAGAGTGTGCAGATTTTTCTGGATCCAACTCCAATCGGACCACGGGCTCAGATCTGACATTCATCGGGAAATATCAATGAGATCCATCACTTCATACTCTGATCTTGTCCAACTAGCTCTGCATCGTCTTCCAAAATGACTTTTGGTGCCCGCCTGGAACATCCTTCCTGTACTCAAGTCATCATCACTGCTATACTTTCCATCAATGACAAGCATATATTTTTTGTAAAACATGTCAATAGAAATAACCATCTAAAACATCAAGTATTTATTGGGAAATGAAGCACTAAACATGAAGACTAATTCCCAATACTTTAACACAAGATTTAATGGTGAATTAGGGATGCAAAAAGATGTTTTCATAGATTCTTCAGAGAAACTAAATGGTTATAGAAAATATTTTCTATATAAGAAACGTTTTCCCTATGGAAGTAGCCAAAAAAATTCCCAACAATAGCCAACATCTAGTAGATTAACAATAACAACTTTCCAACTATTTCCAATGGTAAAAGAGTGAGAAATTGATCTTGCAAAATAGATTTTGTAGCCACCCTAATGGTTGTAGCATAAGTTTATAACAACAACAATATATCCATGGCCAATCAAAATTACCTAGTGGCTCAAGCAAGTGATTAAGACAAAGAATTGATTCCACTTTGAACAAATTCAATATATCGTAAAATCATGTATTTCAATGTAAGGAATTTATTTTTCCAATGAAATAAAGATTAGTGGCTTCCAAAATGGGTTCTGGAGTCTTCTTGTATTAGGATAGGAATAATAAATATCAAGGGGTGTAATCCTTTTTAATCCCTTGAGATAGAAACCCTAACAAGGTAAATTATAGGAGGGTGTAAGCCCTTTATCTCCTTCTAGAAATCTTTGCAATAACCTTTTCAAACAAACAATAATGATAAAAAATGGGTGGAGGTTATAAATAATTATACTCCTCCAAGGATCTATCCAATAACAAGAATGGAACAAGAAATAAACATAACAAAGTGCATATTTTCCTTACCAATTCCAAGAAGTGCCAACACAAAACCCTAGTTATGAAGTGATCCAGATTTATGAGCGGAACAAAATGAATAACAAAATGAATACAATAACATAGACATACATAGAACAACAACAAGTATCCATTGAAAAATAACTTCTATTGAATAAATAAAATAGGATGGAATTGTAAAATTGCATAACTGAAAACAACCTTCTTGAATGGTGGTAGCTATCTATGAGAAGAGTTATGGTTGCTACATGCAGCTATCTAAGCATAATGATTACAATGAGTCTCTAGAAGAATTTTTAACATTACTCATGAATTGCAAAACCATAGACATCCAAAAACCTAACCCTAGGAGATGAAACACAAAAACGTATGTGGGCCCTGATGGGTTAGTTGGTACCTCAACTTCTTGGGGTCGTAACGTTTGCATACGACCTCCATTTTACATGCCTGATAGCTCGTTGGAAAAGTATTTTTGATAAATACACATTATGCCATCAAACTTGACTCTGTATATAGTTTGATTATGGAAATCCAAAAAAACATTGTTTAGGGCCCAAAAATGGACGTAGAAGTACAGAAAGATGTATTGACATGAAAAATTCCAAAATAAGCCAGTTGGATTAGGTGGGTGACCACCAATCTCCGCTTAGAAGTTGTGTAGGGATTCAGATAGACTCGAAAGTGTAGAACCCACAATTACAAAGAATTATAGAAGAATGTGTTGAACTAAAACTATCAAAAGGATCCAATTGGAATAGGTGGGTGGCCACCAATATCCACCTAGATCAGTCCTCCCCCCTTAGAAAGAAAGGGTCTCCATTTCATTGAGTTCTACCATCAGGTGAGGAATTTTCTGCTGAATTTGGCCCTGGGTGAGCCATTTTCATTGGTTCGGAGTTTCCTTTCCTTGACAACCCAATAAAGCTAGATACTCTACTAGAGAGTTCCCTTGACCTGTGTGTCCACTATCTAATCAGTGTATTCATGTTCCATGAAGTTAGGGTTGAGATCTGTTGGTGTCAACTGTTATGTGATCTTTGAGGTGTCTAATAATGGTGGAATATATCACCTGAGGAGGTCCAGATTGAACATTGGGTGCAAGCCAAGGAAGGGGGGATTTTTGAGCTCAAAATCATTGTCTCCCATAGCCCATAAAGAAGTGGATAGAGCTTCCTATGGGGATTTGTAAGGAATTATTTCTTCAAATGTAACCGAGACCTTGTCTCCCACCTGAAAAATGTGCGGTAGCTAGTGTTGATCATGGAGCTGCTTGTACATAGCATTGGTTTTCTAAAACATATCATGGACCTATTGGCGTATATGTTGAATCCACTCAATGAATCTAGTGGCTTTGTCAGCTTTAGATTGAACATGGGAAGATTCTCTCTGTGTGGTTTCAAGAGGTAGTGCAACATCAATGGGACCCAAGGGTTGGAATCCCAAAACCACTTGAAATGGGCTATGTATGTTGGAGCTATGGAGATCTCTATTGTAGCTATGTTGAACATAGGGAAAAATATTATCCCATGTATTAATATGCTTAGATTTATACATGCACAATATGTGCAGAATCACCCGATCGACGACCTTTTTCTGCCCATCGGTTTGAGGGTGGAAGGCAATGGATTTAGTGAGCTTGGTGTCCAATAGTGACCAGAGACATGACCAAAATCTATCAAGGAACCTATTGTCGCGATCAAATATTATGGTCTATGGCATCCCAAAATGGACCCACACTTGCTTGAAGAAGAGCTTGGCAATATCTGTCGCTATGATGCTCTTATTGTAGGCTATGATAATGACCATATTTGAAAACTGATCAACCACAACAAATACACAATCATTTCATTTTTTGGTGGATGGAAGGACATGCACATAATCCATTGATATGGTTTCCCAAGGCCTCTTGAGAGTAGGAGGAGGGGTGTATAAGCCTTTATTCTTGATGGTTGGCTTGGAAATGGAACAGTAAGTGTAAGATATTATATACTTGTTGACGTCCTATCGAAGTTTTGTCCAGTGAAAATGTTTCTCTAGAATGACCACAATTTTCTCCATGCCAAAATGTTCTACCATCCAACTGTAGTGAGCCTCCCAAATAAGCTTTGCATGCTCACTTGCAGTAAAAAAGAGGTGGCTCAGATGGCATAACAATCTGTCCTAAATTTGAAAATCGGTGACATTTGTGCCTGTACACAAGACCTAATAGGTAGTGGTGAAGTCAGGATCTTGCTAATAAATTTAGGGCCACTTAGATGCCTCATGCCCACAGGAATGGAGCACGATGGTGAGTGCAGCCACGAGAGGTCGAATGAGGCAGTCAATGAAATAATTTGTGCTCCCTATATTATAATTGATGTTGATATGGAATTGTTTTAGGTATGTGGACCACTTTTGATGACAATCATTATGCAACTCCACCTGTGTCTGTATGAACTGCATAGGCTTGTGATTAGTGTGGATGATTGTCTCCTTTCCCATAATGTAATGTTTCCATTGAAGACATGCTTGTACAATGGAATACATTTCCTTATCATAGGTGGGGTATTTACGAATAGAGAGTGTATCACTATGGTATGCTACCAAATGATCATGTTGAGTGAGAACTTCACCTATAGTATATTCAGATGCATAAGTCTCAATCTCGAATAGTTCTTGTAGTTTGGGTAAGGAGAGTACGGGAGATGAGCACGAGCAATGATTTAGATCATCAAATGATCGTTGTTGTGCCTTCCCCCACACGAAATTTTCCTTTCCACCTCCCTTGGTCACTTGGCTAAGGGCCCATGCAATATGGGAGAATCCCAACATGAACCATCGGTAGAAGTTGGTAAGTCCAAAGAAACTATGAAGCTCAGTCAGTGTGATCAGGGCTATCCAGTCATGGATGACTTGGATCTTAGTTGGATACACATGTACCCCATGTTCATCAACAATGTATCCTGAGTATTGGACCTTGTTCATGCCAAAGGATCATTTTTACAAGTTGGTCTATAGCTTGTGTTGTCACAAAGTGCTCAAAACATGTTGAATATGTTGTATGTGCTCATCCCAAGTTCTGTTGAAGATGAGGATTTCATCTAGATATACCACCACAAAATATTTGGTGAAGGGTATTAATACATCATCCATCAACCTCATGAAATTTGTTGGTGCATTTGTTAGGACAAAGGGCATGACCAACCATTTGAAGAGACCTGATTTAGATTTGAAAGTTGTCTTCCATACATCAGTTAGTTTGATGGGAACCTGGTGGTAGCCATACTTTAGGTCAATATTGTTGAATAAATTGCCCCCCTTTATTTGGTCAAGAAGATCATCAATTTACGAAACTAGGTACCGGTTCCTGACTATGATTTTCTTAATGATTTGTAATCAATGCAAAGCCACCAAGTCCCATCTTTCTTCTGCACCAATACAATCGATATTCTTAAAGGGGAGGATCTAGGTCTTATGTGCCCCTTTTCAAGAAACACTTGGATCTGACGCTTGATTTCATAATTTTCCATCAGTGAGAGACAATAAAATTTTGCATTAGGAGGAGGTTCACCATGGGTTAAATCAATTGGATGCTTGAGTTGGTAGTGCATCAGTACCCTGGTGCATGAGGAGAAGATGTATCTGTACTATTCCATGATTCCTTCAACTTAATTCTGCTGCAAAGAGAGGCTTTGTGTAGAGGGCATGGATGTGGCAATGACTTTGTACTTACTGTGAGCATGGATCACAAAGAAGACTAACTTGTCGGTCTGTGAAATGACCTTATTGCATTGATTAGCAGAGATTAAAGAAATAGTCGTAGGCAATGCTACCTATGGTATCCCATACAATTATCTACCCAAAGTAATAATAACACTATGGGGTCTAGACTCATACACACCATGTTGCTTCCACAAATATGTTTTTCCTAAAAGAACATCACAAAATTCAAGGGGAGCAATATCACACAATACATAATCTTTGAGGGCTTGATCTTGTAGGGACGATGAAACTGTTAGCTGGCTCATATATCTCTTCCTTGGAAAAGCTAGACAATGGTGTAGGGTTGAGCATGCAGTGTCATCAATAGGTCCAACTGCTTGATGACCTTTGTTGATATTAGGTTCTTCTGGTTTCCACTATCGACAATGAAATGACGTGGATCCCCCTTTACCCACATTTGTGAGTGAAAGAGGCATTCTCGTTCCTCTAGTTTTTTTGGTTCTCTTGGCTGGACTTTATTGGAAACACTTATCATACTAAGAGGGGGCGGTGAATTAGTGTTAGGGATATTTTTACACTTCTCAAAAAAATTTAGTTAGCAATCACCATTGACAGCATCATTACTTATTAATTCCATTCATATTTAGTTTCTTGCATGTGAATGTATCTTAGTGACCTACATTAAAATAAAGTTTTATGCACCATCACAATAAATAACACAAGGAACACCAAATACATGTATACATTTCTTTTGTATTACATACTACAATCCTTGGGTTTTATCAACACCAACTAAAATAGAGCACTGACTCGAAGAGAGAACCAACTCTCAATGCAAGACCTAGCTTACGTATATTAGCACCAACCAAGATGTGAGGAATCAAACCCTCAAGTACAAGACCTATCTTGTAGACAGAAATAAATCTGTCAAACTGTACCAATAGTCTATACCAATACAAGTGCATCAACTATGCACAACTTATCACCTCATCTTGTCTCATAAATATCATCATCTAAATATGATATGTAACTCTCAAACATACCTGGTGTATGTGATCACATACCTACAAACCATCCTTAACTTCAACAACATGAAACTAGCATTTTCATCAAACTTTACTTTAGTCTCACATGACAAATTTTGGATTAGCCAACAACCCTAACTTGCAAAAATCATAAATATGTACTTGTAATTAAAAAAGGTCTTCAAATGGTACACACTATTCATCAATGTATTGTCTACAATTCCTCTAATTTTCACTACTTGGAGCCTCCCAGAAAAGGAGTTATAGAAAAAATGGCATACCTTGTTGAATTATGGCTTATTCTAGAGAGAGAACTTGTAGAGAATTCCCCACACAAAATATTTTCTTTATGGAGATTAAAATGGTACAAAACATACTACAAATAGTAATATAACCAATATATTTGCTCTTGATGAATTTATATCTATTATGAAGAAGTTATTGTTAGGACCCAGAAATGTCCCTTTGTCATCACATCTTTTGCCTATTCAAACTTATCATCTCTAAGCTAATGCCTACTATAATGCATGCTAAGAAATTTTTTTCCCAAGGTATGAATCATTTATCTTGTTTTTATATTTTCATTACTTAGCATGTTTGTGTTAAGATTTTCCATTACACCAAAACTAGCAGGTGTTAGTAAACTTCCAAATCAGTAACATCACCTTGAGTGGGCGGTTAGTCCCATGTTCCCATCATGGCAGTTAGTCCATGAGAGGTGCGGTGTTTAGTCCAACACCCCCTCTAACGTAACTCGAGGGAATTGAACCTAGGCCAAGGCTCTGATACCATGTTAATATTTTCCATTACACCAAAACTAGAAGGTGTTAGTAAACTTCCAAATCAATAACATCACCTTGAGTGGGCGGTTAGTCCCATGTTCCCAGCATGGTGGTTAGTCCATGAGAGGTGCAGCCGTTAGTCCAACAGTTTGATTGGTAACATTCACATGTTTTACCCATAAAATGATTCAACTAATGATCGAAATGAATAGAACATCCAAGGCTTAAAGAATGTTCGTTGTTGTTACACTAGTTGTTACAGCTATGCGCCAATCTTGGAAGCTGTTATAGCTATGTGCCAATCCTGGAAGTCATTACACGACTGCTACAACAGGTGCTGCCAATTCTTCTATTACATGATTACTGCAACAAATGCCACCAATTCTGGTGTTATACAACTGTTGCAACAAATTCCACTGATCCTGAAAGCTTCTACACCTATTGTTACATGTTTCAACTTACAATATTATTTCTAGATCTTGTATTAATGATATCATACGAACATATTGACAATCGGGGATTCTCAAGGCTATTCTAATTTTGTTTTCACTGAATGAATCTAACTTTAAATAATAGAGATTTTGTAATCAGACAACAGATTCTAACTATGAGAAAGTGAAGTGAAGTAAAGCTTATTGTACACAACATTTTGGCAAATCAATGGAAGAGTGGATTGAATTTATTTAGTAGACTGTAGCCTATTTCTTTGAGAGGATTCAGTGAGAAGGAAAGGGCACACCTTCCTCATAGATTCTCCTCTATTTTGAATTCCAGAATAGTTGTTTTAATGTGAATGGTTTATCTATTAAACAATTCTAGAACACAATTCATGTTACAGTCTAGTTCCTTCCTGTTAGATGCACATAAATCTATCTCATGAGAATTAAAAGTCAATTGTTGAACATTGTTGGAGAACTACTTTCCCTTTTTCTGCATTCGATTAAAATCTTGTTTTCAAGTAAAAGAAAATAAAAGTGTGGATTAATTTCTTGCAATAAGTAGATTTCTTTCTACAATTAGTAAATAACTTCTTCCTGCAAAAGTAAAATATAAAGTTAGATCAAAGTAGGTAATCCATAATTCTTATACATTCATCGGTTTAGATTTCAATTTGAGATTTCAATTTTGTAGAACTCCAACTGTGTCAGCATAATTGTGTTAGTAATATTTTTTGTTTCTTTTTCCCTACTACAATTAGATTAGTGTTACTTCCATAATCTAGCATATACTGTGCACAATTATCTTGAAATAACAAACTTCCTTGGGTTTACAATTTATATTGAACACCTTAATTTTCTATTCATTTAGACAATTAAAGTGTGCAACATTTTGGCGACGTTGTCGGGGAAGATAATTATAGATTTTTGTAAGCACATTAGTTTTTTTCTTAAGGAATGATTACTCTGCATGAATCAAGGAATGTGATGATGTATTCCCCAAAATACTAACCCTACAAGTACCAGAGGATGTGGAGGAAGAAATCCTACACTGGGAAGGCAAACATTTGTATATGAAATAATAGTCAGAGCCGATTCTTCTTACGGATCTATTTTTCACCCTGCAAATCCTCCAAGAAGACGTAACCTTCAGTCATCAGAATTGCCCCTTCTTGAAACATCATTTTCATCAAGGGCTAGAGCTGAAGGTAATGTCAAAGATGAATATTTGTCACCAACAAATCAGCAAGCAACACTGGAGAACATTGAAGATCAAGGAAGTATAGTTCAAAACAGGGAAAATCCAGAAGAAGCGGTTTATCAGATCAACGGTCGGATAGTCACTAAAGAAAAGTGGGACGCTTTTCATATTGAGTGGAGAGAAAGAGCACATATGGAAAATCAAGGGGATAATGAAGAGGATTTCCACCAAGAGAGCCCACAAAATAATGAAGATCAGGTAAACAATGAAAATACTATCTCTACCCTGGTTTTTCCTATTTCTGATGTTCCCACACAAGGGATGGCTCCTATGAAAAACATACCTCTCTCAGCTTTGCCAAATTTTCATGGATTGTCTACTGAGGATCCGTATGAGTTTTTATTTGAATTTGACATTTTGTGTAGAAGCTATGACTACACTACCACTGCACAAAATATTAAACTATTTCTAGCTACATTGAAGGGTAATGCGTTAAGATGGTTTATGAGCCTAGGAGGAGAGAACACTTCAACATGGGTACAGATGAGGCAACTTTTCCTGAACAAGTACCAAGACTACTGCCGAACAAGAGAACAAAGGGAGGAATTTTTCAAAATGTCTCAGAAGGAGGATGAGACCCTTGAAGATTTTGTGGAACGACTCCAGTATAATCTACAAAGTTCTGGACATCCGGATGTAAGTAAAGACATTTAAAAAAATATTTTTCTAAAATGAGTTAGAGAAGATTGTTTAGATATACTGAATATGCTTGGCAAGGGAGATATATCTAAGGAATTCTATGAGTACATTTTAGACTTCTGTACAAGATGTTCTCTAGGATCTACAAAGAATAGGTCAACTACCAAGGATACCACTTTTTCAAGGGTATAGAAATCAGCCAATGGAAGAGAAACAAGAGAATAAATAGGTAATCTGTTAGAAAATTTCAAAACAAATATGATTAACTATTTTGCTTCACAAATTGACACCTTTCATATCAAGCAGAAACAAGCAGAATCAGAGCAAGCATTGTGCATTTTCTATCCGAAATGCAGAGAGAAACATCCACCAAGGGAGTGCCCACTGAACAATGTCTAGGTATGTCTTATTTGTGAATTAGATCATGCTACTGACCAATGTCCCTCTCTATCAGGAGTAAAAGCATCAATGAAGGAAAGTAATGAGGAAGTAGAGGTTGCCTATCTAATTTCACAAAGGAGATAATGACAACCAAGTGGTCAAGGTAGGAACTCTGAATTCTCTCCTACAACACTTAATTATTCAAACAATCAACCACTATATGGACAAATGAATGCTCCCCCTCCACATCATATGTCAACCTCTTATCAAGATCCTAATGCATGGTTACCCATGCCCCATCAACATAATCATCATAGACAATGGAACCCATATTGGAGAGGCCCTCAACAACAACTCAGTTATCATAACCATCACCAACCGAACCCCTATCAACAACAGTTCCAACACCAGTACCAACAACAACATCTGCAGTTTCCCCCAAATGCCCCACTGAAAAATCCTCGTTTACGACCTCAGATGCTTGTGCAACCTAACCCAAACCCAAATAATAAGGTCATTCAAAACATAGATATACACAATGTGCCAGCCTTGTCTATTACTCCTATTCCTTGTGATGAAATGAAATTAAGATCAGGGAGAATAGTCGAGCCAATAATTGAAGATGCTCCATCTTCAGAGTCAGACAAGGAATCAGGGAAAAGGCCATCTGCTGATACAGAAGAAATTGACCAACCTATAATAGAATCAGTAGACCCACCATTCCCTGAAAGGCTGACAATTACCAAACCTGTGGAATTACCATCTTTCAATCTCTTAGGAGAATTGCAAAATCTGCACATTAATATTCCACTACTGCAAGTGATCAGAGATGTCCCTACTTATGCCAAGACTGTAAAAGATATTTGTTGGATTACTGAGATGGGGGGTGAATCAATAATAGCGTAATTATAATCCTTTTTCTTTAAATGTTATATCAATGTAGAATTATTATCCAATAATGAGTAGTAAGAAATAAACAATCACACACATACACAGTACACCAGTCTTTTACGTGGAAACCCAAATCGGGAGAAAACCACGGAATGTTTTTTCTTATATGTCTTGAAGAATTACATTCATTGGAAGCACCAACTTCCTTTGTTTTCCAGTTGCAACTAGAAGGAGGCTCCAACCCCCTAGTTTCTCAAGCTACAACCCGAGGGAAGCTCCAACTCCCCAATTCTCTGGCTACAACCAAAAGGAGGCTACAAACCCCAATGTTCTCTGGCTACAACCAGAAGGTGGCTACAACCACATGTCCTTGCCCCATCCCGCCACCCTGAAGTAGAAGTAGAATGATGGAACCACTATCAAACTATCACTATGAGATATACCATTGTAAACATGTACCAATAAATCTAAACCATGCATCAACCGTGCATCAACCTGTACCTTAACCTGTAATCAAACTGTACCATAAACAAGTGCATCAACCATGCACCAACCTGTAATCAACCTGTACCATAAAAAAGTGCATTAAACCATGTACCAATTATGTACCAATCATGTGCCAACTACTCATCAACTATGACTCATCAATATGTACCAACATCATCAACTATACACCTCATGTATGTGCGCCAACTGATCAACTACTTGTCTCAACCATGTACCACAACCAAAATCCCTCATCAATTTCATCATCCAAATTTGATTTGCAGCTCTGTAATAGACCTGGTGTATATGATCACATTCCTACAAACCTTCCTTGACTTTAAAAACAAGAGACTAGCATTTTCATCAAACTTTTCTTTAGTCTCAAATGCCTAGTTTTGGATTAGTCAACAACCCTAACTTGAAGTAATCATAACTTTGAACCTGTAATGTATAAAGATCTGAAACTAATATACAATGTTCTTCAGTTTGTTTTATGCAATTCCTCCAAGTGTCACTACTTGGAACCTCACAGAAAAGGAGTTATAGCAAAAATGGCATACCTAGCTGAATTTTGTCTTATTCTAGAGAATGACCTTGTAGAGTGTGCCCCGCGAAAATGGTTTGATGAATTGATCTAAAAATGTTACCAAACATACTAAATAATGTACCCTAACCAACACATTTGGTCTCACTAAATTTGGATTTTTTATGAAGAATTTATGACGTTGTTACCTGAAACACCTGATTTTGACTAGTTTTAGGACTGGCCACAAACCCTATTTTCCACAGAGTGTAACTCCAAAAATACAACCCCACAAGCTGAATTTTTTACCACAGATACTTGGATATGTTTTCTCACTTGCACAGAAATTTCATTGTCTAAATCATTATAGAAAAAAAATTATAGTGAAAAATGGTGAGATGACCTGTAAATAACATACCTTAGAAAGCACCATCAAAAGAATTTATCCTTCCTTGCATTTCGGCCTTCTTTTATTCACCTTCACTTAGAAATCCGGTTTCAATATCCTTGGTTACCTCAGACACATATATATATTCAATATGCTCAAGTGTGTTTCAAATGAGAGAGCCTTTCCTCTTATTTATACTCTCCAAGTAGCTTCCTTAAAAACACCTTCTAGGTCACTTGGCCCACTTTCCTTATTTTAGGGTTGGGTCCACTTCTAATTTCTCCATTAAATTTATTATTGAAATAAATTATTTTGTATTCACTTTGAATTATAATAAACTCATCACTTCACTTTATTATTTAACTTTTAAAATCTCGTAAACCACTTTGACTAATTTGACCTTTTGGGGCTTCTAGATGACAGATGAGGGTCCTCCAACTTCATAAGTCCATAACTCTCAAACCCTGAGGAGTTATGTGATGTTCTACATACCATCAGAAATGGAATGACATCTACTATCCATATAGAATAGTATTATTTTAAAATGTATCATAAATCACACCATTACCCATCAAACAAACTTGGGTCCATTACCCAAACCTGGGGTCTCCAACTTCTCATGGCCATAACTCTCTAACCATGAGTAATTATGTGACGTTCCACATACCACTGAAAATGAAATGACAAGAACTATCCATCTAGGATATTTTCCTCGACAAATTCACTTTCCTTCATCTCATTATTCTAGAATTAAGAATGGGTTCTCTTACTCCACAAAGTGTCTTCCCGTGAGGGATTTCACCATAAGGGGACCACTTTGGAGTTCATCCATATTTACTTCTTATCAACCATGAAAAAAAATAATGAGTCATATTTACATCAAACAATATTGGGTCCATTACCCAAACCTTTTTGCTATGGGGCTTTCTTCAAGGGTTGACATCAATGACAACCAACCTTAATCAACAATCTTCCCCTTTGGCATTGATGGCAACACTCTTATGCAATACTGAAATCATATCACTCATGCTCCCCTTAGAGCCATGCCTTTGCCCTATGCATCTGATAAATCTCCTCCCCCTGGAACCATGCCTCTATCCTCTACATATGATAAATCTGCTCCCCCTGGAACCATGCCTCTGTCCTCTACATATGATAAATCTCTCCCCCTTTGCCATCAATGGCAAATGTATCTTTCCATCTCGGGATGCTCCCCCTAACAGACTGTCCTCTTATGGTGCTTCCTCATGTACATCTCAGACATATAAGATAAGCATTCAAAAAACATTCATTTTTTAGGTAGAAAGAACTCCAAGTCTTTGGCGAAGATATTCAAAGGATTCCCATGCAAGTGGTTTTGTAAAGATGTTTGCCACATGTTCTTTTGTGCCCACATACTCAACTCTGATGTTTTTTTCTGCAACCTGTTCCTATAGAAAGTGATACTTGATTGGAATGTGCTTCATCTTGGAGTGCATCACCAGGTTTTTTGAGATATCGATGGCACTTGTATTATCACAATATATTGGAATGGGCTCATCATACTCAACCTATATATCTGTCAATGTTTGTTTCATCCAAATAACCTGTGTACAACATGTTGTTGCTGCAATATACTCTACCTCGGCTGTAGATAGAGATACATATGATTGTTTCTTTCTTAGCGATGATACCAAACACTCACCTAAGTAGAGCGTTGATCCACTGGTGCTTCATTAGTCATCAATACAACCTGCCAATCTGCATATGTGTAGGCAATAAGCGATAGATCTTTTCCTTTTGAATACCATAATCCAAACTCTTCTATTCCTTTGAGATATATGAAGATCCTCTTTACTGCTAATACATGTGATTCCTTTCTTGTTGCTTGAAATCGTGCCACCTGTCCAACTGTCTGCATTACATATGGTCTGGATGTTGTCACATATAGTAGGTTGTCAATCATTGACCTATATTGCCTCTAATATGTAGACTTTGAATCATCATGTTTTCTCAACTTAGAACTGGTTTGCATGGGAGTGATAACTGGTTTGCAATCTTCCATTCTAAACATCTTTAGCATTTCTTTGATATACTTGGTTTGAAAAATAAAAATTCCTTGGTTTCTTTGATGTATCTAAAGTCCCAGAAAGAAGGATAGTTCTCCAAGTAATGACATTTCAAATTCATTCTGCATGTCTTTTGCGAATTTATGTCTTAACCTGCCATCATTACTACCAAAAATAATATCATCAACATAAACTTCAATTAATAAAATATTACCTTGACTTACCTTGATGTAGAGGTTTTTGTCTGCACTTCCTTTTCTAAACCCTACCTGCTACAGATACTTATCCAATATAGAGTACCATTCTCTAGGAGCCTGTTTTATACCATACAATGCCTTCTTTAATTTACACACATAGTTTGTTTTCTATGACAACTGAAATCCTTCTGGTTGTTCAATGTAGACTTCTTCTTCAAGTTCCCCATTCAGAAAAGATGATTTTACATCCATCTGATATACTTTAACATTTTTGGAGCATGCATAAGCTAAAAGAAAATGGATTGCTTTCATTCTGGCAACTAGGGGAAATGCCTCTTCAAAGTCGATTCCTTCAATCTGTGCATATCCTTTACATACCAATCTAGCTTTGTTTCTTGTAACCTGTCCATATTCATTAAATTTATTCCTGAAAACCCATTTTGTGTCGATCACATTCTTATTCTTTGGTCTTGGAACCAATTCCCAAGTGTCATTTTTCTCTATTTGATCAAAATTTTCATCCATGGCATTATTCCAAAATTCATCCTCGTTGGCTTCTTCAAAACAGTTTGGCTCAATTTTAGATAAGAGTGCTAGGTGTGTTTCTTCTGGTGAACGGATTTTTCTTCTAGTCTCAACTCCTGCATCTTTATTTCCAATAATCTGATCTAAAGGATGATTCTTCTGTAGTCGTTTGCTAGGTGTCTCTAGAGATACTTGTTGAACTTCCTCTTCTACTTCTGTCAGATTCTCTTCATCTTCATCTTCCTCTTCTTCGTCTTTTTCATCTTCTTCTTCAAAAATTTGTTCCATTGATTTGTTTTTTTCTTTCTTTGATTCTGGTCTCCCTGTTTCATCAATTGTTACGCTGATGCTTTTCACAACTTTGTTTAATCCTAGATTGTAACACTTGTATGATTTCCTTGTACTTGAGTAACCAAAAAGTATTCCTTTGTCCACACGAAAGTCAAACTTTCCCATTCTGCCATCTTCTCTTTTGATGTAGCATTTGCTTCCAAAAACTCTGAAGTGCTTCACATTTGTTGGTCTTCCTTTCCATAGCTCATAGGGAGTCTTATCAGTGTTGTTTCTGAGCATTACTCTGTTTTGAATGTGAACTATTGTATGCACTTCCCGTGTCCAAAAAATATCTGTCAACTTTGAATCCATTATCATTGTTCGATCCATTTCTTGTACTGTCTTGTTCTTTCTTTCAACAACTCCATTCTATTAATGTGTCCTAGCGACGAAGAATTGCCTTTTTATTCTATGATTGTTGCAGTAGTCCATAAATTCCTTTGAGGTGAATTCTCCTCCATTATCCGATCTTAAGCATTTGATTCTTGAATCCATCTCATTTTCAACCATTTCCTTGTAGATCTTGAAATTTTCAAAAGCTTCTGATTTGTTCTTGAGAAAGAAAATTGCAATCATTCTTGTATAATCATCAACTAATAGCATAAAGTATCTCTGACCTTTTAAGCATTTTGTTTTATTTGATCCAACTAGATCAGTATGCACAATTTGCATGGTTTGTTGTTGAATATTCCTTTGATTTGAACCTAGTCTTTGTTTTCTTTCCTTGTTGGCAATGCTTGCACAAAGTGTTGGTTGGTTTCGTGATCTGGGGTATTTCTCTGACTGCTTCTGTTTTGCTGAATTTGACAAGGTTATCAAAATGCATGTGACCCATTCTTCTGTGCCATAGCCAACTTTCATATTCCTTTCCTAGACAACACTTTTCATTTCCAATTTCTCTTAACACATATATGTTGCTTGAAGTTCTTACAGTTGTAGCGACCAATTTCCCTGAACCTTCTTTTCTTATCTCACACTTTTGTGAATCGAAAGTAACTTTATGACCTTGGTCACACATTTGAATCAAACTTAAAATATTATGTTTCATATCCTCTACTAGTAGAACATTTTCTGCCTTTTCATTCTTGTTACCAATTCAGACTGTGCCTTTTCCAATGATTTTGGATGAATCATCATTTCCAAAGCAGACTGATCCATCTCTTTCCTTTAGTAATGTAAGAAACTTGTCTCTATCACCTATCATGTATTTTGAACATCCACTGTCAACATACCAACCACGTTTCTTTTGTTTAGCTTGTAGAATGATTGTGTATTCTTCATTGCTATATTGATCTTACTTTCTTATCCATGTCATTTTCTGAGGTTCTTGTTTGTGACACTATTGAGGTTCTTTAGGAGGGACTGTCATTCTTCAATTTTTGGCCAGGTGTCCAAAATTGTTACATTTGTAACATTCCGCTTCGGTGCTCAAAGATTAAAACCTATGGTAACTTCTTCTCTATGTTTTACTAGGTCTTCTTGAATAACCCCTTTGTGTATGGCTCTCAAAGTAGTTATTGTTCCTATTGTTAGCTCTGCAATTTACAACTTTATGTCCAAAATTATTACATGCATAACATAAACCAAAAAATATAGTTTGACACTTGGTAGTTGAAGATCTTATGAAAGGAGGTTCTCTTATGAATCCTTCTTCTTCTTGAGGCCTGTCTATCTGTTGTTGATTCTGAAATATGAATCTTCTCGGTGGAGGAGTGTCCCTATAATCTTCCTTGTATATCTTTTTATTCCCTTTGATTATTTCTGCATAACTTTTTGGATTTGTTTCTTGCTCCATTGTTTTGGATCTTGATCCCTTTTCTGTCTGATTATATCCAAGTCCAGACTTGTCAAGATAAGACTTTTTTACTATTGATAATGTCATCCAGAACTTTTGAGCTATTCTACATATTTGTCTTTTGAATATCCTTTCTTAGTGTGACAATCTCTGCTTCCAGGTTTCCAATGATACTGTCCTTTGCTTCTAGCTATTTTTTGAGTGCTTCTTCAATTCTTTTATCTTCTTCTATTTGAACCTTCAATTTTGTGATCATTTGTTCTAGTTCTTGAGTGTTTTTTTTCTCATCTAGTTCTACTTGTAGTTTCTTGTTTTTCTTCTTTTCTCTTTTGATAACTTCTATGGAACACATTAATTCTTCTCGGAAGTCAACTTCCACCTCTTCAATTTCTTCTTCATATGCTTCTTCATATTCTTCTTTGGAGTCTTCTTTATCAAAGTCTTCTACTGCCATGAATAGAACTCTCCCCGTTTCACTGTTACTGACTTCATCTTCATCTGATGATGAGATGTCTTCTTTGGTGCAAAAGTTTTTCTTTAAAACTTTCTTTGTAGTTCTTTTACCTTTATATGTTTGTTTGCCTTTTGAGTAACCTTCATCGTTTCTCTTTTTCTTATGAGGTCATTTGTTAGCAAAATGACCAATACAATCACAATTAAAACAAATTAAAGGAAGCTTACCTCTGTACTTACCGTTGGTTCCCTTGTTCAGTCTTTTAATGAAGTTGGTCTCTTCTTCATCATCTTCCAAGAAGTCGATGCTTCTGCTATATTATTCTTGTTCCTTTTTCTTTTTCTTTGATCCTTTGGATGCTTTGAAGGCTACTTATTTTACATATGGATTTTTCTGTTCAGTTCTCATCTCATATGTTGTGAATATTCCATGCAGTTCATCCATGCTTATTGAGTTTACTGATCTTTCTTCTAGTGCTGATATCTTAGGGTTGAATCTCATAGGAAGAGATCTTAGTACCTTTTGAACAATTACAGTTTCTTCGATTTCTTCTCCCAACCCTATGATTGCATTCACTGTTTCATCGACTCGTAAGAAGTAGGTTGTGATATCTTCATATTCCTTCATTTTTAGTTGTTTGAACTAACCTCTGTAAGTTTGAATCTTTGTTTCTTTGACTTTTGAATATCCATAAATATTTCGAAGATTGTACCAAATCTCTTTAGCAGATTTACAATGTGAAACTTTGGTGAATACCGTATCATTAAGACCATTCAAAATTTCCTTTATGGGTTTGGAATTATTCTCACCGAGTTTCATAGTTTTGTCATTTGTTGGTGGAACTGTTGATGCTATGTATCCATCTACAATTGATTGCCAAACTTGAAATCCATGTGCCTGTATATATGCCTTCATCCTTATGCTCCAAAAAACATACTTTTTTCCATCAAACTGTGGTATTCCATTTTTATATGAGTTGGTACTCTCCATGATCTACCTTTCAGTGGTTAAACTGATTTCTAAAGGAACCTACTCTGATACCAATTGTTGGATTACTGAGAGGGGGGGTGAATCAGTAATAACGTAATTATAATCCTTTTTCTTCAAATGTTATATCAATGTAGAATTATTATCCAATAATGAGCAGTAAGAAATAAACAATCACACACATACAAAATACACCAATGTTTTATGTGGAAACCCAAATCGGGAGAAAACCACAGAATGATTTTTCTTATATGTCTTGAAGAATTGCATTCATTGGAAGCACCAACTTCCTTTGTTTTCCAGCTACAATTGGAAGGAGGCTCCAACCCCCTAGTTTCTCAGGATACAAACTAAGGGAAGCTCCAACTCCCCAATTCTCTGGCTACAACCAGAAGGAGGCTACAACCCCCAATGTTCTCCGGCTACAACTGGAAGGTGGCTACAACTACCTGTCCTTGCCCCGTCCTATCACCCTAAAGTAGAAGTCGAATGATGGAACTACTGTCACACTATCACTGTGAGATATACCATTGCAAACTTGTACCAATAAATATGAACCTTGCATCAACCATGCATCAACCTGTACCTCAACTTGTAATCAACCTATACCATAAACAAGTGCATCAACCATGCAACAACCTGTAATCACCCTGTACCATAAACAAGTGCATCCAACCATGTACCAAGTATGTACCAATCATGTGTCAACTACTCATCAACTATGACTCCTCAATATGTACGAACATCATCAACTATACACCTCATGTATGTGCGCCAATGCATCAACTACTTGTCTCAGCCATGTACTCAACATGTACCACAACCAAAAACCCTCATTAATTTCATCATCCAAATATGATTTTTATCTCTATAATAGACCTCGTGTATATGATCACATTCCTGCAAACCTTCCTTGGCTTTAAAAACAAGAGACTAACATTTTCATCAAACTTTTCTTTAGTCTCACATGCCTAGTTTTGGATTAGTCAACAACCCTAACTTGAAGTAATCATAAATTTGAACCTATAATGTATGAAGATATGAAACTGATATACAATGTTCTTCAGTGTTGTTTATGCAATTCCTCCAAGTGTCACTACTTGGAACCTCTCAAAAAAGGAGTTATAGAAAAAATGATATACCTTGTTGAATTCTGGCTTATTCTAGAGAGTGACCTTGTAGAGCGTACCCCACACAAAATATTTGATGAATTGGACTGAAACTATTAAAAAACATACTACATACTGTACCCTAACCAACACATTTCATCTCACTGAATTTGGATTTGTTATGAAGAAGTTATGACGTTTTTACCTGAAACACCTGATTTTGACTAGTTTCAGGACTGGCCACAAACCCTATTTTCCACGGAGTGTAACTCCCAAAATACAACGACCCACAAGATGATTTTATTACCAAAGATACTTGGATATATTTTCTCACTTTCATAGAAATTTCACGTTCTTAATCATTATAGAAACAAAGTTATAGTGAAAATGGTGAGATGACCTGTAAATAACATACATTAGAAAGCACCATCAAAAGAATTTATCCTTCCTTGCATTTCGGCCTTCTTTTATTCACCTTCACTCAGAATTCCAGTTTATATATACTTGGTTACCTCAAACACATATAGATATTCAATATGCTCAAGTTTGTTTGAAATGAGAGAGGCTTGCCTCTTATTTATACTCTCCAAGTAGTTTCCTTAAAACCACCTTCTAGGTCACTTGGCCCACTTTCCTTATGTTAGGGTTTGGTCCACTTCTAATTTATCCATTAAATTTATTATTGAAATAATTTATTTTTTATTCACTTTGAATTATAATACACTCATCGCTTCACTTTATTATTTACCTTTTAAAATCTCTTAATCTACTTTGACTACTTTGACCTTTTGGGGCTTTTAGATGACATATGAGGGTCCTCCAACTTCGTAAGGGCATAACTCTCAAACCGTGAGTTATGTGACATTCTACACACAAAGAGAAATGGCATGACATGTAATATCCATATAGAATAGTATTATCTGAAAATATATCATAAACCATACCGTTACCCATCAAACAAAGTTGGGTCCATTACCCAAACTTGGGGTCTCCAACTTTTCATGGCCATAACTCTCTAACCGTGAGGAATTATGTGACGTTCCACATACCACCGGAAATGAAATGACAAGAACTATCAATCTAGGATAGTTTCCCTAACAACTTCACTTTCCTTCATCTCAATATTTTACAATTAAGCATGGGTTCTCTTACTCCACAAAGTGTCTTCCCATGAGGGCTTTCACCATAAGGGGAACACTTTCGAGTTCATCCATATTTAATTCTTATCAACTATGAAAAAACAATAATGAGTCATATTTACATCAAACAATATTGGGTCCATTACCCAAACATTTGTGCTATAGGGCTTTCTTCAAGGGTTGACATCAATGACAACCAACCTTAATCAACAATCTTTGTATAAAAAGACCTGGATGAAAACCTAGGGATCCCCTCACAATGCATGTAGTGGGGGATTTGTCTGAACTGATGTTAGGAAAAACCCCACCTCTTAAATATGGAAACCTAGAAAACCCTACAGTCACTGTCAAAATTGGACAGACATCTATCTCCCATGTGCTAGTCGACTTAGGGGTGACAATTAACATCATGCCAATAGAAACTACCCAATTGTTGCAACTCAGAACACAAGTCCGACCTACTCCTATAGTACTCAAATTAGTTGATCATTCTACCATCAGATCAGAAGGAGTAATAGATGATTTAGTCATTTTCGTGGATTCATGGGAGTATCCTTCTGATTTTGTCATTTTGCATCCCAAAACCCATCTAGGGGCCCACCCTCTAATTTTGGGAAGACCATGGTTAGCTACAAATGATGATTTCATTGGTTGTATATATGGTTCCATTACCATCTCTGATGGTTATAAAAAAAAAAAAAACTAACCTTGTATCCTCATGCTACACCTAGTGTCGAACCTGAAAATTCTTTATGGATGGACACTGAGGATGAAAGTGCTCTACCTATGTTAACCATAGGAAAATCCATGATTTTCAAAGACGAGATAGAAGATGAATTAATCAACTTCTTTATCTATGACTCCTCTGTTGTTACATGGAACACACACCACCGATTGGTTAGAGTCTTTGACCCCATCATCTAGGAAGACATGAGCTCAGAAATGTTCTCAGAAACCACTAAAAATCGAAATGATTCAGCTGTAACAGAAACCACTGTAAGAACAAACATTGTAACAACAGATGATGAAACAATTGAATTTTTTCCTAAAGTTAGTTCCAAGAGCATCATTGTAGAAATTGAACTTGGAAAGACCTTGAACATCAATCCCGATCTATCCACTATTGAAACTCGTCGATTGATGAAATTACTGATTGAACATAAAGAAGCATTTTCCTGGGATTACATGGATATGAAAGGCATTTCCTCTGAACTATGTACCCACCATATATACATTAAATAACAATGCTGACCCATTTTCCAACCCCAAAGGAGGATGAATCCAAACCTTAAAGAAATTGTTAAAGAGGAACTCCAGAAACTTCTCAATGTTGATTTCATTTACCCTATATCAGATAGCGAGTGGGTCTCACCATTAGTTATTGTTCATAAAAATAATGGGAAATCAAGAATCTGTGTAGACTATAGATCCCTGAATAAATCCACGCAGAAGGATCATTTCCCTCTGCCATTTATTGATCAGGTACTAGACAACCTAGCTGGGAAAAAGATTTTCTCTTTCTTAGATGGATTCAGTGGCTATAACCAGATAAAAATTGCTCCACGGGACCAAGATAAGACCACTTTTACCATCCCTTGGGGTACATTTTCTTACAAGGTTCTCCCATTTGGCTTGTGTAATGCACCAACCACGTTCCAGAGAGATGTAATTGGTATTTTTTCAGATATGGTGAATGACTATATGGAGATATTCATGGATGAATTTACACCTTATGGCATTGATTTCGATGAATCCTTGGATAATCTGGAAAAAGTGCACAAAATATGTATACAGTCTCATCTTTCTTTAAGTACATAAAAGTGCCATATGATGAGGAGCGAGGGAGTAGTGTTGAGACACTTCATTTCTTATGCGGGAATTCAGGTAGACCCAGCCAAAATCCAGGTAATTTTGGATATTCCAACTTTGTCAACTCAGAAAGAGGTAAGAATTTTTTTAGGGCATGTTGGCTATTAAAGAAGATTCATTAATTTTTTTACCAAATTGGCTTCCCCCTTGTTTTTTCTATTAACAAAAGATGTTGACCTTCATTGGAATGGCAATTGTGAATTGTCTTTTATAGATCTAAAACAAAAATTGTCCACAACTCCCATTTTGAGAGGGCCCAATTGGGCTCTTCCATTTCACATTTCTTCAGATGCCTCGGATACTACAATTAGTGTAGTACTAAGGAAAGGGGAAGACAAAGAGCCCTATTTTATCTACTATATCAGCAAGAACATGGCTCCTGCTGAATTAAATTATACAGTTACTAAAAGAGAATTCTTAGCAGTAGTTTATGCAATCAATAAATTCATGCATTACGTCACTGAATATCTTACTTTTAATCATACTGATCATACAAAAATTAAATATCTGATGAATAAACCTATCACTAATGCCCGAGTAACAACATGGTTGTTATTATTACAAGAATTTGACATCACTATAGTAGATAGACCAGGAAAAGAAAATGTGGTTGCTGATTTTATCTCAAGATTACATATAAATGATGATAATTTAACTATTGATGATTCCTTTCCAGATGAAAATTTGTTTGCAGTATATGCTCACTCACCTTCGTATGCATACATTGCTAATTATTTGGCTATAGGGAATGTACCTCTCCATTTATCTCCTCGAGAGAGAAGGAATATTATTCAAAAGAGTGCTTGGTATAGTTGGATAGGAGGATACCTTTTCTACATAGGCATGGATCAAGAATCAAGAGATGTGTAAGGGATGATGAAGTGTATGATCTGTTGAAGGTGTCCCATGATGGCCCTTATGGGGGTCATTTTGCTGATAAAATGACTAGGCATAAAATTTTAAGGATGGGCTATTTTGCGCCCACCATATTTCAAGATGCCAAGAAATATGTTCAAACTTGTTACAGTTGCCAATGAATGGGTCAGCCAAATCATAGGGATTAGATGCCTCTCTAGCCTCAGGTAGTGTTAGATCCTTTTGAGAGATGGGCCATGGATTTCATAGGGCCCATTAACCCACCTTCTAATAAAAAATTATATATATTGGTCTGTACAGATTACATGACCAAGTGGGTCGACGTGAAAGCACTCATTAGGGCCTTAGAAGAATCTGTCTTAGCATTTATGTTCAAAGATATCTTTGTTAGGTTTGGAGTTCCTAGAGAATTAATAACTAATGGAGGACCCCATTTCACATCACATAAACTTGAAGTCCTACTCACTAAATATCATGTTTTACATAGAATAGCTTCTCCATACCATCCACAAGGCAATGGCTAGGTGGAAAGTACCAACAAAGTTATCGAATCCATTCTTAATAAAACAGTGAGAGAACATTGTCGGGATTGGACAAACAGATTGCATGAAGATTTATGGGCTTACCGAACTACTTGGAGAAACACAACTGGTTTTTCTCCTTATGAGATGGTATATGGAAAAAGCCTTATTTTTCCCATTGAATTCAAAATCAAAACCTTAAGAACTGCATCAGCAGTCAACCTTGACTTGACTATGGCACAGAAGGCCAGACTACAGTATCTCAATGAGCTTGATGAAAAGAATTTGGACACTATTCATAAAACCTCGGTGATTCAACAACAGAGAACAAAATGGCATGACCAAGTCATCAAGAAGAAATTATTCCATAAAGGAGATTGGGCTCTGTTGTATGATTCATGCTTTAAATAATTTTAGGGTAAGTTGCATACACGATCGCTAGGACCTTATGAGGTAGACACTATTTTTCCCAATGGGACAGTCAGGTTGATCATTATTGATGGATCTGATACACAGTTACATGCAAATGGTCATCGCCTATGCTTGTATCAACGTCCATTGTCCAAGGCAGAATTCAAATCTAGATGTTCAACCGATACAGGTTATCAATTATTAAAAGGAATGGAGCTTTCTCCTTCCCTTTCTCAACCTTAGGACTTATTTTTCTTTGAACTTGTATATAAATAAACTTGACAAAATTTAAATTTCTCTGTTTTTGTTTGATTGTGTTTACTATGCTAATAAATTCAGCCTTGAAGGATATCAGGTAGTTTTTGTGTGTGCAGGTGAATTGATGAACAACAAGGATGAATACAGAAAAGGCAGCACATGATTAGTTGATGGAAGTTGAAAAACTTCCTAAAAACTAAGTGATGCAACGTTCAAACGATTTTCCTGCTGTTACACCCATTTCAGACAAATTGGCCGATTTCCATGATGTTACACCCATTTCATACAAATTGGTTGATTTCCTACTATTACACCATTTTTTGACAAGTTGGCCAATTTCCATGATGTTACACCCATTTCAAACAAATTGGTCAATTTCCTATTGTTACACCCTTTTCCGACAAATTGGCTGATTTCCTGCTATTACACCCTTTTCCGACAAATTGGCCGATTTCCTATCATTACACCCTTTTCAAACAAATTGGTCAATTTCCTGTTGTTACACCGTTTCCGACAAATTGGCCGATTTCCTGTTGTTACACCCTTTTCCAACAAATTGGTCGATTTCCTACTGCTACACCCTTTTCCGATAAGTTGACCAATTTCCCTACTATTACACCATGGTCACTTTTCACGCATTTACACCATTTTCTTTTCCAACCATCTCATTTTTTGTTACACCTACCTCCACCATTTTGGTTGAAGTACCTGCTAGTAAACTGATCGTTGTGATTCTTTCTTGCCACTTCAATCTTTCTTTTTTGCATTTCTGCCAAAGATTGCTAATCCATCTCTACACTCTTTATATGCTGCGGCACCACTGATCTGTTCATACTGCAATTATCTTTTTCCACCTTATCTATCCAAAAGTGTTGTTTCATCATTACTTGACTTCACATCCGGTGATTTCCAACTGATTATCTCCAAAAAGGACTCCATATATGCTCCAATTGTCATATCGTCATTTCTCACACTATCCTTCATCATGTCAGCTATTCCATGCAACTCATATGGAGGTCGGATAGCACGATCACTCTGACAAACAATTATGTGCGGTAAGATATGAGGTATGTGACTAATCATATGTGTTAAAGTAATTAATATATAAAAGCACGCTTTCCCATTTTCTCACCACTTGTGCTAAATTGATCCACCTGGAGCCAATCCGATTAGTTGGGGGGGGAATCCAAATATAGTCATTCAAACGGTATTTTATACTCACCTTCACCACCTTTTAGACCACACTTATTTTTGCTAAGACATTGTATTCTACATGCAAAACACGTTCGAACCGGCTTTGTTTCTGGTTTAGGTGTTAGTCTCTCCTCCTACGTGCCTGTTAGACTCTCAAGCAACATCATGGGAGGATCAGCTGTGAGGTATGAGCTCGCAAAATTGGACACTTTGTTGTTACACCTAGAGGCCTACCGAATATTTCTCTAGGATAGCTGGATATCATATTTCAAGAAGCTGCAGAGGTTTAATGAAGACAAGGTATTGGAGTTTAGTCAAAATCTCACCGAAGGATATTCAATGGTGAATGGAGTAAGGATTCCAGTATCAGAAGAACACATTGTTGCTGTCACAGGGTTTCCAACAACAAGAGACTGATGGTTTAACCAAAAAACACATATTTTGGATGCTCATAAATCTTTCCTTGTTGACAATGAGAAAATTCAGACAAAAGGTCGAGGTGCGGATGTCAATTCCTTACCAGAGCCATGTGTTGTTGGGTATTCTACCCTACAGACTAATAAGCTAGGGCTCTAAACTTATACGCAGAAAATGACCCTTAAGACTTAACTTTTGACCTTCTACCTGAATCTGAAACCTCTTTCTTCACATGCATACAAGAGAAGAATAAACCAACCTTTTTCCGGACGGCTGAAGTAGATCCTCCGTTGAATTTCTTGTCCTTTTGCTGCTGCTGCTCCTTCCACAAAGCTTCCTGCAATGAAAAAATACTATGCATGCATGCTACTGATCTATTATGGGGTTAGAGATAAAAACATAAATCAAATATCATATATGAGACTTAGGTATGCGGGACGGGAAAAGTATCTTTTTCATTAACTTCAATACAAATCAACTTACAATGATTTC